>JANHGN010008942.1:130560-157589 GCA_024605025.1 Megaceryle maxima
ATACCCTTACACCATGGATTTTATTAAACCAATTTTAACCGAAAGAGGGCAAGGGCAGAAGGAATGCGTAAAGATTTTTGTTGAGGGGAGAATCCCCCCCCCCCCCCCCCTTCAGAACACCAGAACAAATTTGCCCCTCCCCATGAAAGCACTGGTGAAATTTTCAGCAGTGTGTGGACATTTGCAGGGTCTGGGATGTCCACTGGCTTGGCCAGATACACAACAGACATCTACAGGACTGGTTTTGGCCACACTGTGCTTCCAAGGCTCAGTCACCCACATGTACACAGCTACATCCTTTGTCTGAGGGACAGGCCAAGCTTACTCTGAAGGATCCAAACTCTACAGCGTTAGGATCTATAAACTTTCTATAGCACAATGTGGTCTTTCCCACATTATGTTGAACTGCCATTGACAGCTACAGCAGTGCCCACAGATACCTCTAGAAAGATGCAGAGAGCCCTGAAGCTCAGTGACAAAACAAGCCCAGAAGTTCCCCTCACCCACTGTTGCCACCCAGCTCTGCACTCCCAGCAATCACACTGCAGAGTTACAGCCAAAGCAAGAAAAAATAAAAAGCATCAGGCAAATGGAGGTCACAGGCATGGGCAGGAGGGATTCCAGATGATGATGGGCTGCTTCTCCTGGGAAGTCACTGATGGTTAAGTGTGTGCACTGCTCTCCCTGGGGCTCAGCAGTTCAGAAAACCAGTGCACCCATAAGCTATACACAGCTCTGTGGATTTGGGGGCTTTTTGTTGCTTTTTTGTTTTGGATTTTTTTGCCACACACATCAGTCCTGCATGCTAGGCGATGTGCTGCATGGCTAAATTAGAGACTAAAATAAAGAAGGTTGGGTAGAAGACCTGCCCTGGAGGCACAGTTGTGCTTGTTTGTCCTCTGCTTCATTGCCCTTTCAGGACATACCCTGCTTTCTTCCTGAAGGAGCTGGGAAATACTCACCAGTGCTCTTCTCAGGAGCTCAATGTGATGCTGGAACTTCTTTGATGGCCCTAGAGGTGATCCTCAGTGTGAAAAAGTAGCAAGAATAGGGTTGCTCCTAAGTGCGTGTGGGTACCAGCGACAGAAACAACATCCAGGTACTGGCATATCCTGCAGGAGCCAGATACGACCAGGTCAAGGAAGAAGACAGGTCCATCAGCAGTCCTAGAGAAGAAGAGGGAAGACAGGTCCAGGGTTCATCCAGGAAGACTAATCATGACTAGAACCAAAAACATTCACAGCATAGCTGAAAACAGGACTGGAGAGTCAGGCCTGCATTTAACTGGGGCTGCTGGGTGTGTGGGTGAGGAGCCCAGATGGGGCTGATTGGCCAATTAAGGCCTATTAGTGCTCCCAGCTTCACAACACTCAACTATGCCAGCTGTAGAAACTTTTTCCCTGCAGTAGTGGGGGCAGTTTTTGTGCTCCTGGGTCTGAGAGTAGACCTCTATCTCCAGATGGGTGGCAGGGCTCTGCTGATGGGTTGCACTAAATCCCCAAGCATCCCATGAAAGTGTTGGCTTCAGCTTTTGGCTCTGTCCCCAGCTATGCACAGTATCCCTCAAGTGGGCCCAGTTGGGCTGGAGCTGCATCCTTCTCTCTCTGGGTTGCGGCACTGTCAGCCCCATGTGGTCCAAGCAAGAGCAGGGCAGTGGGGTTGTGCTATAGGGTTGTCCTGTGTTGAACAGTCATCGTGGCACAAGGCCAACCCATATAGACTCCTAGAGTCATTTTGATTGGAAAAGACCTTTAAAATCATCAAGTCCCACCATTAGTCCAGCACTGCCAGGTCACCACTAACCCATGTCCCTCAGCACCACATCTTCACAGCTTCAAAACCCCTGCAGGGATGGGGACTCCATTGCTGCCCTGGGCAGCCTGGGCCAGGCGTGGACAACCCTTGTGGGGAAGAAATTGTTCCTCAGGCCCAACCTAAACCTCCCCTGGCACAACTTGAAGCTGTTTCCTTTTGTCCCGTCACTTGTTCTTTGGTAGAAAAGCCTGACTCCACCTGGCTCCAACCTCCTGTCAGGGAGTTGTTGAGAGCCAGAAGGTCTCCCCCATGCTTCCTTTTCTCCAGGCTAAATAGTATAATGTGTCCTACAAAAGACCTGTCTGGAGTCAAGACCAGAAAGCCACTGTCTGGGCTGGTGAGAACATTAGGTAGTCTTTCTAGGTTTGCTGTAAGCATTTCCTTGCACAGATCCCTTCCAGCCACCCTAGGCAGGGGAGATAACACAGCTGAGAGAGTAGTACTTTGACTCCATAATTTATTTTAAGGGTCTTTATGGGTTCTTTCCCTTAGTCCCCTTAGAGCCTTTTATTTTCTGCCGTGCCAACATTGTCCTGCTGCAGGAGGACAGCAGGGCAATACAGAAGCAGAATGTTTATTCTCTGAGAACTCATGCGAGACATCATCCCCGAGGGGTGAACCTTTCCTGATGGTTTGCTTCACCTCCTCCTCCACACCTGGGTACACGCTCCCAGATGGGGAAAGGGAGCAAGGAGCTGTACAGCAGAGAGCTACAAAGCAAGAAGCTGCTTCATTTGCTGTAGAAGCAGACATGAGCGGATCTTTTCCTTCTGCTTATGAAATTCCATTTATGACAATATTCACACCTACAAGCAGCTGGCACCCTTCTCCGTATGCCAGCGGCTCTACTGGTGATGAGTTTCTGGCTAGGAGCATTACCGCTCACAACTGATATGTTAATGCAATTAGAGACAGTGCCAAGCACAAAGCAGTATTTGTCCTGATATTATTGGTGATGAAGGAGCCTCCTGTGTGAGGAGCAAGTCCATTTCCAATCCATCTGTATCTATATCTAAAAAAGCTTTCATTTTCCCAGGCGCTGCAGCAGATTCTCGTGATAAATTGCTGCCATATCTTCGCTCCCAATGACATTACATCCTATTCAAATCCCCTTCATTATAACAAGGAGCAGTATGACACCAAAAGCTTGTCGCGGGAATTTATGACACAGTGGAGACTCTTAGATCTGCTAAACCCCGTTCAAACCATCTCCCTTCTAAAACACACACCTTATTCCACAGTTGGGTAGCAGGCAGCAGGTTGCCTTCTGCCAGGGCTCTTCTTACCTGTGAGAGATGGGGAACGAGGTGCTCGTGAGAGCAATGGAGCCCCCGCCGAGAGCGTGGGGCTGGTGCAGCGCCTGTGCCTCCTGCCCAGCACGTGTCAGCAGCTTCGGTTGCAGGGAGGGCTTTCTACAGTCACCTTGTGTTTGAAGTTTGCTTACTAAGTCAAGACAAAAGAAGACGCACCCCGTTGGCTAAAGCTGCTTTTTTTTTCAGGTCTCTTTTGGACACAAAGCCTCGACTTGGGGAAGGAATGGAACATTACCTTAAATCCAGAATGAAATGTTGTGTTTTGTTTTGTTTAAAGCCATTTAATTAAAATGAATTTACTCTCAAAATCTCTTTAGAAAATGCAGCCTGGGATTTCAGCACCGGGGCAGCCACGCATGCTGATTTCCTGATCTCTTCCTTTGACCATGCTCTCTGCCTGCAGATGTGTTGTTTCGGTCTTTAATTCAGAGGGTAATTTCTGTTCCCAGCACTGTTGCCTGGACATTCTTGTAGCACCTTCTTGAGCTGGGGAAGCAAGAAAAGAGGGGAGAGATGTGGAGGTGAAGTACCCAGCCAGGCTGCTTGGCAAGTTTCAAGCCTCTTTACCCACCTCGGTCCCCTATCCACACACCCTCCCTGCAGCTCACACCATCAGGGTTCAGCTTCTGCTGGAGAAGTGAATGCCAGCAGATCGTGTCAAGGAGCAGGGAAGCAGCCCTCCTGCAACTGCACAGTGGTCAGATGTTCCTCATCCCACAGTGACCGGACACATGGGCAGCCCAGGAGACATTGCTAGGACAGCTGACCCTTTCCAGATGGGAGGCTAGAAGATACGATGTGCCTCACCCCTGAGAAAGTTTGCTCTTCTCCCACACCACATTGATTCTCTTCCACCACTTTTCACCTCACAGTTTCCACACAAGCTCCAGGCTGTGCCCTTCAGGAGTCCAGGTGGCGGCTCATGGCTGATCCCTGTACTGCTTGTTAGACTGGGTAAATATGTTTGTGTTTTCCTCTTTTTACCCCTTGTTTAGTCTCATCTAACTGTTGTTTACTGTACTGGATTATGCAAATCCAAATATAATCAATATTGAAAATAGGAAGATAAGCAAAGCTTGCACCCACTCTTCTGGACCATGCCAAGGACGGGGTTGCAGTCTCCCACCGTGTCAGGACTGAGTCACTGCTGTGCAGCCTCTGAGACTGATGCAGGGGTGGGTTTGTCCCACCGCTGTTCTAGGTGTGATCCAGGCTCCCAACAGCACTGTCTCTGCATCCCGAATCAGCCAAAGCAGGATGCCTAGTCTCCATCACCAACATCCCGTTGCAGGACCCATCTCTGTTCTGCTGCTGCTTCCCCAAGATCTGATGTCACTCAAGGGTCCTTCTAGGAGTGTGCAAGGAATGCAGCTTGTGCTCAGCACAGTGATGGCTGTCTCTCATTGTGTTGACACTCCTTGAAGAAGGGTGATCTGTCCCAGAAACTGGATTCACTCTGCTTTGAGGTGGGTGATGCTGTGCCAGAGAGCCAAGCAGGAAGGTGAAGTCCTGGGGAAGAGATGAACAGTGAGACAGGAGATCTGTCCGGTTCACACAGACATGTGTGGAACCAAAGAAGAACTTGATGCAGAGCTATTGCATGTAGTGGAGTAGTCTGTAAACACCTCAAGGTAACTCAGGTGCAACTAGAATTGTTCACGTGGTTTTTAAAGCCACGTAGATCAAGATGAACGAATGTCTCCGTGATGGGATGTCGTGGATTATTGATGTTGAGGCTAGAAAGGCTACTCTGTCCTCTCTCATCACCATGGCCACATAGTTTCACCAAGTGATTCCTGTGGCAAACCTATGATTTCTGGCTGAGATAGGGCACCTTTTTTAGAAAGACAGCCAATTGCAAATTAAAAATAATATCCAAGTGAGGAAGACTCAGCTGTCTCCTCCATACATTGTTTCGTGTCCAATTCCCTTCGCTGTTGGAATATGTCTTCTTTTCAGGTCAAATTTGTCTAATTTCAGCTTCCAGTCACTAGGTCTTGTTACACCTTTGATCGCCAGATTAAAGAGCTCTCTAGTCTCAAATATATTCTCTTCTGCTGGGTACTTCCAGACTTCTGTCAGGTAACTATTCAAAGTGCTTTTCATTAAACCTTTCATTATAAAACAAGGTGTTTGTTTTTTGGTTTTTTTTTCTTTCTTTCAGAGTTTCACTAACTTTTGTACCTCTTTACGTATTTTTTTTTTTATTATTATTTCCATCTTTTCATCATGTGTGACCCTGGAACTGGACACTGAGCACACCAGTACTCTTATTAAATCAATGCAAGGTCCCATGTGAATGTGAAGCCAGTGTGTGTTGATCTCTGTTGTTCTCCTCTTTAGGGACTTCACATTCAGAAAGCTTCCAGCTGATCCCACTACGCTTTTCTAATCCAGCAGTCCCCACATGTGTATATATATCTTTGTTCCTAGATGCACAAATCTTCATCTCATTGTACCAAATTTCAAGACTTCTGGAACAAATTCAGTCTACCAAGTGATTCATGCTGCCTTGGCGACATTTGTCATCCTGCTGCGTTTCCTAGCCTCTTTAATTCTTATCTCTAAAGACTGTACACACTCCTCTAGGTCCTCAATAAATACTAGGCTGTTGGCTTTCTTCAGGAAGACCTAGCACTGATCTGATGATTTGCCCTTGAAATCACTGAGGGTGGTCTCCACAGACCCTGAGGTGCATTCCCTACCATCTAGACTGTACCTTTGGACTCATGGTTCACCCATCATCAATACTTCTACCTGCCAGAATATCCCCCAGCTTCTCATTGGACAAAGAACTGAGCTGGTTGACTGAATGGAAATCAGTGTTTGGACAGACTGGGGTGGATGTGTGTGCACAAGTCCTGCACCAGCAGGAGTCTGAAATGCGACTGTGGTTTGCCTTGGACCTGAAAATTGCTCCCACGGTCTGTAGGACAGATGTAAGTTTTTAATTATGATTCAGGAAAGCAAAAGGTAGAGGCTCTAAAGAAGGACGAGAGAGGCATACAAATAAGGTCTGACAAGTTTGTCTGGAAGAGAAACATCTCAATCTGAGTTTGCTGCTCCTAAGTTAAATATAAATGTAAATTTGGGGAATGTGAGTGTGCAATGAGCGTACGTGTTGTGCCGGCAGGAGGAAGAGGACTATAAGAGAGCCAGCCTCACGCAGGGTTAGGCATCCAAAGGCTCCATCTGCAGTCAGCAGTGAGGCAGGTTCCTCCAGGGGCAGGTCCAGAGGAGGGGCTGCAGTGGGAAATCCCAACTGTGGAGAATTAAATCTGTAGAGATGATTTTCCTCCAACAAGGCAACCAGGAAACCTGTGTGCTTTTGTGGTGAGAGGGGGGGCAGGAGACAGCCCTCCCGTCTGTTTGCTGTTACATTTTGTGATTCCTCCAGAAGATGGAAAATGATGTATCTAGAAAGTTCCTCTTTACTTGCTTCTGCTATTCTATGCTAAAGCAGCAACCCCAGCAGATCTTGTTGCAGCTTAGGAAACAGTAGCAGAAACAAGATGCGGTCCTACAGGATCCATCAAGCCTCAAGGGGTTATGGAGAAGATGGAGGAAGACTCTTTTGAAGTAGCACACCAAAGATCAAGAGGCAACAGGCAGAAGTTGTAAGGCAAATTCCAGCTAAACACGAGGAAAATGTTCTCCTCTTTGAGGCAGGTCAATCATGAGGCCAATGGCCCAAAGAAGTGGAGGGATCTCCACCCTTGTAGATCTTCAAAATTCAACAGGGAAATACCCTGACTTGGCTCTGAAGCTAGCTCTACTTTGAGCAGAAGGCTGGACTGGAAACCTCCCGAGGACTCTCTTAAACTAAATAATTTTGTGATTCTACAGCAGTTTCAGGAGCAGCTTTTCCAGCAGCCTTCACAGTAGTGGCACTACGCAGGCCAGAAGTGTATTGAAGAGCAAACTGTCTTACTCTTGCCTTACTCTGGATACTCATTACATGTTCTGTTAGGCACATTAAGATCTTGGGATGCTGTAGAAAATAGACTTAACGATGGACTCCAAAGCATCCTGATGCCACTTGATTCTCCAGTCCTGCAGCTGTGACTCCAAACGGAGCGCTCTGAGGCACACTCAGCTTGTACAGTGAACTCCATCGCATTAGGAAATGCGAATGCCTGCTGAATTTGATGAAGAAATACAGTATTTCCAGGTTCAAAATTCTGACATCCACCTTTTTGCTTTCTTATTACATCAATCTTGTTGACCCTCCAAAACTCTCACCCGAAGGTCACTGGATCACATCGGCATTGCCCAAAATGGCTGGAGCAGCTCACCTCCCCCTGAGGAAGTATGGGAAGCAGCTTGCCAACTAGAAAATAAAAAAAAGAAAAACAGAAGCTGTTGATTTTCCTGAAATGGCCGCTAGCAGTGAAAGTTAATTTGTCATTGTTATATTTCAGAGCCTACATCCCTTTAGGTGAATACGAGCATCTCAAGGCAACCCCCCAGACAAACCGAGTTCCCAATTCTAAAATGTTCTTGCTATGTAAAGATTAAAACAATAACATTTGAAGCCTGCAAGCTTAAAATCTGAAACAATTGCGAGGGAAGACTCTGCAGCAGTGCAGGAAGCCCTGCTAATGATGTCAGTAAATTGTATCAGAAGGATTCGCTCATTTTGGGAAGAGAGATGTAATAGCGCGGGCTATTCTCACTGGCACTAAACTCATTAGTTTGTTTACAGTGTGCCTTCCTTCACCACTCTCTGATATACTGGAAATCTTATTTTGCCTTTGATATTTTGAGTCGGAAAGAGCAGGGAGAAGTCAAAGATTGCCAGCAACATTTGATCCTTTCCATGGTTTTATTTCTGTTTAATTTTTTGGTTTGTGTTTGTTTGTTTTCGCTTGAGTCCTGGTCAAGGCAGTGCTGGGGAAACTCCTTGTTTCAGAGAAGGACTTGCTGATGCTGAGTGACAGGGTGCTGGGGACAATGGTGAGAGGCCTGGGGAAAAGTGTTGATAGACAAAAGAAGGGGGAGGGCATGTTTTGGTCGTGTGATTGTTGTAGGGAGGTACCAAGGGCTGGATGAGAGCTCTGTGCTATGCAGGAGCCTGCTGGAGAGTGAACCCCTCCTGAAGGCAGCCCATGGCCAATGGTGAGGCTTCAGATGGCCTCAGATGAGAGGCACCAGGGTTGTGAGAGGTAGGACAGGGAGAGCTTTGGCTCTGCAGGGACAGCCTGTGCCAAGCCCTGGCTGGGGAGCGAGAACTGTCTGTGCCACATCCCAGCCTTCTGCTCTCCACACCAGCCGTGACACCTCCGAGGCAGGCAGGCAGCTCTGCCGGCACATCCTGCCACCGGGAAGCCTTATCTGCCTCTGTCAGCCTCCGGCTTGGTGCTCTCCCAGCACATCACTGCCTTACCCATTTCTCATTCTGCCTTGAAGCGTGAGGTGGGAGTTGCCTGCCTCCCAACCACAGCAGCAGACAGGAGCTTGTTTCCAGCTGCAGGAGCAGCAGGACTCTGTCCCGGGAGCTGTCTCTGTGACACAAAATTTCTTCCATCCTTTTATTTAAACCTGGGTGCTTGGACAGGAATTTAATTATTTTCCAGCACTTGGAAATAGTTCTTCTGGCCCCTTCAGGTGCTCAAACCCAGTGGGAGCTTGGACCTGAGGACACTGCAGGGAATGAGTGTCACTCAGTGGCAGCTTCCCACCCTTAAAGGGCCTCTTGTTGGACCGTGGCTCATACAACCTGTATGGAAGAAGCTCTGGGATGGACCCAGATGCCAAGTCCTCCAAGCTCTAGCCCTGGGAAGCTGAGCCCTTTTCACTAGGGGCAGGAGTGGAGCAAGTGATTGAAGCAACTCTGACCATCCTATCAGCATGAAGATGACTTCTTTGCCCCTTGCCCAGGAGCCCTAGTACCTCTCTACACAGGCAACAAAAAGCCTACCATCATCATCAAATAAATCTCTGGGTTCTGTCAGACCTGATGCCTGTTCTGTAGCCACTGGGGATGCCTGGAAGGTGCAATTTTCACGTGGGTGTGCAGTCACTGCACAGCAACTCTGTGGAGCTCCCCTCCTGCTGGGACCTCCTGGTGCTCTCAGCTCCAGCAACCCAGTCCTGCTGACTGCTCTGTAGTTTCTTGCTGTACAAAGAGCCTTTCTGCAATAGCTCTGAGGTGCCAGTCTGCTACCAGGGAAGGCAAGGGTGTTTTCTGGAGTCTGTGGCACCAACACAAGAAGACACTCCCACTTCTACCAGTAATAAACACTGTCTGTGAGAGCGAGGACTCTGCTGCAGCCATCTCAGAGAGAATGACAGATGAAGCAACCCTTCAGGAAGGTAGATGGGATATATTGAGTAACCTGGGTGATCTGGAGAGAAGAGGCTCTACTTCCACCCCGCTGGCACCTCCCAGCCCTTGTGAAGCTCCTGTTGGACAACCCATGTCTGTAGCTGCTGCACATGAACCCCCCACACTAATGAGTTTCATATTTCCTTGGTCGAGGAGGACATTTCTCTTTGGCCTCCCTGACAAGCTTTCCTCAGGGTCGTGCTCAGGCGGAAAGACTTTGCTTCCAGCCTCCTTCATGATTATGTGTGGCCATATAACAAAATCAGCTTGCAAGGTTACTTACTCATCTCATTATCCAAGCGCAAACCCTAGGCAGACAAACAAGAAACAAAATAAGGTTTATGCCTTATAGATAAAGCTTATTGCATCTCCTAAATTGGAATGAAATATCTCCAGGTGAAATACGTCGCTACTATTATAACAGTGCTCACAGTGGTATGGGAAAGGCTCACACTGTAATGGTACCAGTAGGGCCAAGGGCCAGCCCAGTGGTGGCATCAGAAAAGCCGGAGCCTACAATCCTGTGCCAGGGGTGGGCAGTGTGACCTGCAGTGGTGGTGGGATGTGGTAATGGCAGATGGGTGATGGTGCTTCTGTTATTTCAGCTGCACAGTCGTGTGTCTGCCTCAGTTTCCCAATAGCTGCCTCTGAATGGCAGCACTTGCTCCCATGCCAGCAGTTAATGAGATCATGTTGGTACATGGCTTTGAACACAAATGTCTCTGCATCATGTAAGTGCTAAGTACTATTAGCAACTAACAGCAGTTCTCTTTTGGTACAGGGCTCTGCTAACTTTGCCTGAGGCCATTCCAACTCAGTGAAGCATCACCCTCAGCAGCACTACCTGCGCTGTATGGCAGACCTCCACATCAGCCAGCACACCCCACCATGCTCTGGAAACCAGCTGGAGGTGGTGCTGCAAGTCTAGAATCAAGTACCTGGCTTTATCTGGGCTGAGAGATGTTGGAATAGGAGTTCAGGATAACTGGGAGATGGTGTAGACACCATGATTGGGCAGGAGGGTGAAAGAAGGCATCCTGCCAGCAAGGTGGGACCATCAGGGGCTGGCATATGCAGACCCCAGGCTCACAGCTATGTGGCTGCTCTGTGGAGGAGAACATGGTCAATGCACTCTTGGCTGCTGAATCTGGGCTGGGCTGCAGCATGACCTGCAGACATCTGCATTGCAAGGCTGGAGTTAGAGCTGTCCTCAGAGCAATGCCAAGTCAACAGCCAATGCCCCTCTCAGCGCACACTGCCTGCTTAACACCCATCTTCTCCTCAGTAGCCTCCGTGCTTGCCCTTATTATCATGCTCTTCTCTGTCCTTCCCCCTTGTGCTACCTGATTGTCTCTGCACTGGATCCTGCCTGGAGACAGATGATGTGCTGGGCAGGAATGGCAAAGTTTATTAAGTTGGGGTGGGAAGCTCTAGCAGGCTGGGTTCACAATTAGGCTCCCAAAGGCAAGATCATAAAGCATTCAGACACTCGGGATACAGGGCTGATTACCAGCATCTTTCATCATTAAATATTAACACCAAGGCTGCTTAAAGGCCAGTGAAAGAATTATAGAATTTAATACCTATCACGCTCTATCAATAGGCCAGGAGAAATATGGTCCTTTTGCCTATGGTTTGGGTTTGTTTTTTTTTTTTTTTTTTTTAATGCTTCAATGTAAACTAGAAGACTAGCAAAATTAAACAGCACAATTCTTCGTTAGGAGCCACTGGGAATTGCAAACAGGGAGCACCAGGGATCAGACTTGTTTGATATGCTAGGGGAGAGAGCTCATTAAAACATCGGCATTGGTACCAGAAGGAGAGGAAATTAAAGCATGATTTAAGAAAAGAAATCTATCTATGGAGAGTGGCTCTGGCCCCCAGCACTGCGCTGTGTGGCTGGCTGCTCCCTGGGACCCCCAGCCAGATCCTGCCTGGTGGCCCAGGCAAGAGGAGCATCTGCACCCATCTCTGCAAAACTACTCTGACTGTGCTGAGACACAGGACATGGTGTGAAATCCTCTCTGGTGTCCACCACGTACCCCTCTGCCACTGCATGCATGTGGGGTGTGATGGCAGGGATGCGTGTCTGGGGTTTCCTACCATTGCTTGTGCCTCCTTTACCCAGAGCAGGAAGCTGGAAAAAACCCTGGCAACTCCAGAAAAATATCCTCTGTTTTTGACAAATTTGGGGTTTGGTTTTGGTTTTATTTTTGCTACCATGCTTTGTGTTATTGTGCTAAATTGCATTGGGAAAATCATCCCTGGGTCTGGTAGCCCTTCTGGGGAGGGTGGAGACGCAGAGCCTGTGCTCGAAGTATCGGAAAGGGCAGGAGGGTTCAGCCAGAGCACGTTGCCACCGGGACTGTCCTGCAGCACAGCCATGAGCTGCAAATCCACCGTCCCCAGAGCTGCAGAGCTCCCACGGCTGGACCACCCGGGGCTCTGGAGCGGCACTTGCCCACCATGTGGGGAGAGCTCAGCACAGCCCAAATAGCTCAGAAAACCTCACCGTGTGCTAAAGAGCTGCGGGCTTGAAACCACCCCTGTCTCGCTCACAGTCACATCATCATCTTACTACAAGCTGCTCCCGATGTAGTGCTCTGGGAAGAGATTTAAAGGGTGTGCCGGTACAGACGCATGTTTTGCATGAAGAAACAGGGACTTTTGAGGGTTCTGTGAGCGAGGCTGGCCCACGGCTGTCCTTCAGCCGTTCCCCCGTGCCGCTGCTTTCCCCGGCATCACCTCCCCCCCCTCCTGCAACCCTCCCTCCAGCCGCACACAGGAATGAGCTGCTGCTGCCGGCTCCCTCGTCGCGGGCAGGGCGGCAGCGCCGATCAATGCAGCGATCAAGCGGCCTGAGCGAAGCCAGCCGGGTGCCTTCCTACCCCTCCGGTAGCAAACACCGAACCCACGCGGCTTCTCCCGCTGTCGGTGCAGGCACGACCAGGTCCCCAACCAGGTTGAGATCTCCTCGGGCTGTCCTGCCCTCTGCTTTACCTCCGCCAGCCCTGCTGGTGGCTGAGCAAACAACATTTCACAACGGCCGAGTCAATCTGCAAAGCTGCGGCTTAAAATTGGAGCTGGGTCGCTTGGTATCTGTGAGCCGGCAGCTCCCTAAGGCTGCCCTGGTGGCAGAGCCTGGCTTTTCCCTGTTAGAAAGGCAGTCCTGCCTCTGTATTTTCTTGGATGGGGACAGTGCCACGCTACTAAGACTGTGACAGCTGCAGATGGACATGTGTCATCTATATGGTGGGATGCTTCCTCCAGCTCGAAGATGGGATGCTACCACCCTGCTACAGAGGCTCTCCCGGCCCATGCCTCCCTTGCCATATGAATAAAGATGTGCCAAAACATTTTGCTACACACAAAAGAATCAATGCATTTTCCTCAACTGTATTTTCTAAGAAGCATCAGGACTGGTTTGACTTGCAGAAGTCTTGGTCAACTCCTGGCCAGCAAGGTGCCTAGCCTGAAGCCGGAGGAGCAAAACCACAAGCACAGCAGCCATCCTATCAAGCATTTTCCAAGCTTTGATTCTTTATATCCACACTTCAGTAGTAACTCAGACAGCAGGGCTATTGGATCATGTTTACTATTTAGTCATGTTCACACGATAACGAGCATCCTGTCAGTACAAACCCAAAATACTGGCTCATACCAGCCAGAAAGTATCAGTGTGCAAACTTTGTACCTGCAGGCTTTGTGCCAGGTCACGTGTCACCTGTCCTGCTGCAGGCAGCACGAACCCGACATAAAACCATACCTGTGTTACACGCTCCATATCACACACAACAGAAATGCTATCGTGTGCCTGCGCATCTTCTGGAATTGATTTTACAATACCCAGGCATGTGTCCCAGGCAGGTAAGTGGCTGAAATAAGACTCAAAAAATGCACAATTGCTTCCATTGCAAAGGAAAATCAGCAGGACCCTTGGAGCTGTGACTGTCCAGCAGTTTGTGGCTCAACATATTCCCTGCAGGGAACAGGGAGAAAGATTTTGGGTTTGTTTGGTCTCTGTCTACAGATACCAAGTCTGACCCTCCAGCACAAACCAGAGCAGTTCAGGGCCTTGTGTAACTCATGACAGCCAGCCCGGTGACCACATGAGCACAATCAAGTCGTGATGTTTCCATGCTTTCTTCTTACAGACATCTGGAAATAAGAGCATGCGAGCTGCCCAAGCCCAGGGGCAACTGAGATGAGAGCCCAGGCACCTACATAGGTCACAAAGGCTGGAAAAGGGGGTGCTCACAGGGTGTTAGGCTGGAGAAGCTGTAGGTATCTGCGGCTGGGTATCCTTTATTCCTTCAAAAACCTCTTCCCCACTTCTATTTTCTCCTCTTTCCTCATTACTCCTCCCCGTTAAGGCTCGATGGCACTTCTGCCCTCACCCTCCGTGTGCCAGGCACTGCTACAGCTCCCCCAAGCTCTCCCCATCACCAGGCACTCGCCCAGCTGACCCAAAATCAGGGGAGAAACCAGTTACAGAGTCAGAAAGGCAAATTCAGACACGACTGACTCCAGGGAGCCTGATTGAAATAACTAATTAGGTTCTCACAGCCATTCACTTTGCAGGAATAAGACCATATCCCGCTCCATATTTCCTAATGAATCCCGCTCAATGTTTTCTAATGATTTGTTTAACCAAGTTTTCAGCATCTCCAGGCTGCAGCACCAGTACAGCCCTGTGCAGCCCACCCCAGATGCTGGGGGAAGCTTTTGATACTCTCTCAAATTTACCTTTCCCTACTGGTATAGAGGTTTGGGGGGGGGGGGTTTTGTGTGTGTTTCCAGTCACAGTAAAGCAAAATCCATCTCCCGGTGCCATACAAAACCATCTCCCCCCTTCCCCTGTTTACACTATTTAGACACACACAGATGGTTATATTTTTTTTCTTCTCTTTTTAAGCATCTCTCAGGGAATCTAAATAGGTGAGCTCTTCTCTCCACCAGCCAGCACAGCCCACCATGGCCCCACAGACTGAGGTTGGGGCTCTGGACTCACGTTCCCCATCCCAGAAGCTGCATTCCCATTACCCACAAGTACTCAGATCCCACAAAACATTTAGAGATACAACCATCTCACCAGCTGCAGAAAGTTATACTGAACTCTGGAGGGCTGCCTATAACTAACATTATTCCTGTGAAGAAGTATTAGGCATATTCTGATCAAATCATCTATTTTAATTGTTATTTTCAAAGGCAGACACTGCAGTGATTTTTCTTTTTTTATTATATTGTTTATTGCTTCTTGCTCCATTATGTCTTAGCTGTGTGGAGATACAGGCTTTTTCTATCTGTGCTGCTGTTTTACTAGTGGCTAAGGTCATACTAACTTATGAGAGTTGCTCAAATCACGTTTCTTTCTCTACATACATTTTAATACCCGCACTTGACTTTTTCCAGTGTTTTATTCTTCTCCACTGCACATATCTTTCCCCGGGGAATTGCCAGCATGGCAATAAATAACTGCTAATTCTATTCCCTGCTACTCGCACCCCTTCTTTATACAAATGTAATTTTTCACACTTTTATTTGTATACTGCTTCTGAAGGACCTTTCTTTGAAAGAACTTAGTCTTCCTAGTCGCTCTTATTTTTTTCCCCCCTCTTGTCTTCCCTGGGAATGAAGAACCCCAACAACTTTGAGCTGACATTGATTTCACACCCCTCCCCATTACACTGCAGTGGTTTTCTTTTCTCTCAGATACTTTTGCACTAGATCCTTTTTTTTTTCCCCTCATGCTGCCCACCCGTGGCTGTGCCATTAGCTTATACAGCTTCTTTGGCCATTATTTTTTACCACAAGTCTTAAGAAATTCCAAGTTGCCTCCTGCTATTCCATTTGGTGTAGAAGTTTTGTAAACCTTGCCTCCTTGAGTGCCCGTACTGAAGTCACACTGGCTGCGTCTTTTCTTCTTGCATCTCTCATTCGCAGCAGGGCTGTAGTCTGTTGTGACTTAATTATAATGCCTTTTAAGATTCCCCTGGGAGCTGTGGCACTGGTGGATTTTAATATCCCACCCATGATAACATTGTCATTAGTGTTATTACTTCTACTACTAGGTTTAGTACACCACGAGCAGAACAAGAGGCTCCATACAGGTCAGGCACATCCCTGATTCAAGCAGTTCAATCTAAAAAAATCAAATGCAGGCAATAATTGAAGACAGAGGTGATATGCCTGCATGCTGGAAGCACAGTTGTCATTAATAAATTGCAACATGGTTTGAATCAGGTCTCCTGGTGATTCAAATGCTGCTGGGGAGGAGCAGGTCTGGGAGGGAAAAAAGGAGCTGGAGGATGTTCCAGAGGGGAATGAGGTGTCAGATTCACTGTGCCCAGCCATGGCTGGGCAGCACTGAGAGCCTGAGAGATGAGTTTTAAAGAGCATATTTCAGTCAGAGTGACTTTTCCTGTGTTAAATGGGGTGTTGCCCTGCTCCTGTAGCTGTGTCACCTTGCAGCAAGGCTCACCATTGGGAGCTTTGGTCATAGAATCATAGAAGAATTTTGGATGGAAGATCACCCAGTCCAACCATTCCCCCAGCACTGCCAAGTCCTCACTAAACCATGTCCCTCAGCAACACATCTCCACAGCTTTGATATCCCTCCAGGGATGGGGACTTCATTGCTGCCCTGGGCAGCCTGGTTCCAGCCCTTGACAACCCTTTCCGTAAAGAAATTTTTTCCTAATATCCAATTTGAGTGCATTTCCTCTTGTCCTATTGGTCATACATGCTGCATGCAACCTGGATGCTGCTTCTCCTAACCCTGTAGAGAGCACAAGTGGCCAAATAGCTTTCAGGGAATAAAAACCTTCATGACATTGCTAGGGCACTTCTGCTTTGCTCTGGCACTGCTCCTTCACCAGTGCCACTGAAAGAAAGCTGCTGCTCATAGCACATTTGCACCTTAAAGCATTCAGAGTCACCCAGATTTTCAGTCTGTGAGCTTGTAAAAATAATAGAAAAAAAAAAGCAGAACAGACAAAACCCACCTCCGTGAGCTGGATGTTAATCTCCATGCTCACCTAAGGGCATCTAAGCTGGAGGTAGAGGGATGTGTCTGTGCCCTGTGCTGCCTTGGTGCACCATAGCAGCTGTGAAAGAGCCTGCTGGAGCATCAGCTCTACAGGAACATACTGTGGGTTTCCAGACCTGTGCCCAGTGTTCAGCTGCTGCCCCCTCCAAGCTCTGGAATATCCAGAAATCCTGGGAAAACAGCCAAATTTCTTTTTTACTGGACAATAGTTCTGTTGAGGTGAAGATGTCCAAGGCAATCCTCATGTGGGATAATTTGAGAGCAGTGAAGCAAGGCAGACTTGTACTGAGGTTGTCACCCTCTAACAAAAATCGCTGCCACACAAGGGGCATTTTCAGCAGCAGAAAGAAGAAACTGAGAAAAATCCTGCTCTGAACAATGCGGACGGTGCTATCATATCTCCCAGCAACATCCACCAAAATTAGGGACCAAGGTGCAGAGATGCTAAAGAACAAGACATTCCATGAAGAGTCCTTCCATTTCTACAAGTGAAGAAAAATATACGCAGTCAAAGATTAAATGCTGGCTTCAAGAACCATTCATATGTACTTCAAGGAACAGCTCCAATATAGAAAACAAGAAAAGAACATTTCTGAGAACTTCAATTAAGTACAAGGTAACTTGGAAGCATTCCCATCCGTTCCTTAAATTTTCCAGACTATCTTTTCTCTTTCATTTTACGTACGGCTCTCAGAGCGGCTTTGCTACATCAAAGATACTTTTTGTCTCCTTTGTTCAAATGTATAAATTTGCCTACAAAAATTAGAAATATCATCAACAGTGAAAAATAATTTATTTGCAAAAGGAACTAACTTTTGTTTGAACTAGAGCTGGGAATTGAGATAATGTCTCTGAATATGTGGAATGAATAGATGGAAGTATCTGAATTTATGGAAATACATGAATTCTCTTTCGCTGATAGAAAATTACAGTCAGGGCCCATTGCAAGGCAAATTAATATTCAACATAATCTCATTCCCACACAGGAACCCAAAGAGACAATTGATCTTGTTTCCACTAAAATCAATGGGAAAAACTCACCCAGTAGGTCTTTCAAGAGAGGAGCACAGCCAGCGTGACACCTCAGCTAACGCAGATTCACACCTTCTGCCCGCGTCCAAGAAGCTTTGTTACTTCTCGGATTAGATTGGAATTTATGATCCCATGCCAGGTCCTTATTTTTCTGCTTTAAGTCACATACGTAAAGCTCCACAGGAGCATCAGTAATTATGCTTATCACCCAGAGGTCACCTTTTTAGATGTATTTTCCAGATCTTCAATCTCCTTCTAAAGTAAGATGTTTTTCTTAATCAAGGTTGCCATGAGAGTCTCAGAACTTACAGTCTCGCATGGAGGAATATTAGTGCTACCAGATATTATTTTTTATTTCTCTTTCAAATGCATTGATTTTTTTATCTGTTTTATTCCATGAAGGAGCAGTGGCATCTATTTTACATTCTGAGTCTGCCTCAGGAGCTGTAATAACTAGCAGCACTGGATGCTCAAGCCAGTGAGCAGAGTTAGACCTGCAGTCAGTCCTGCCAGCTCAATGTCTTCAGCATCTGCTGAGAAAAGGGGAAACGCAGCGTCTCGCAGCCTCCTGGGACAGCTGGGTGGTTAGGCCCAGAAGTCAGTGTCTCTGGGCACACATCGGGGACAATCAGCATTCCTCCCCAAAGGGGCTGTTGTTGCTTATTTATTAATGTAGCAGTTAAAATCAAACCAGCGTGGGAGGGTATCATAGTCAGCTACAGCCAAGAGAGGCATGCTACAGGCAGGCAACTTCTTCTCTTGATATATGAACAATCTCCACTTCTCAAACAGATCCCAAACCCAGAGGAAAAGAGGCTTGGCAACGATTTACACAATTCGACTTTTGCGCGGTGGAGAGTGACGCTTGCATAAGAAGCACAGAGGAGAATGGGGCTCTTCTGAATTAGGCAATGATGCTTACACAGGGACAAATCAATTTAGAAACTACTTGCAATGACCCAGGATTACAAAACAAACAATGACAGTCACTTGCAAACTCACAGCAGCCTCTCATCCCAGCTTCTCCCCTGCCTCTCATCCCGGCTGAAAAACACACTGTGCTTTGTCACAGGAAGAGCCTGCTGCTGGCAAATTCTCATTCTCATGTCTGAGGTGCTCTGTGTGGGGTCAGCAGCTGGGCAGGAATCTCAATACAGATACAATAAAATAAAACAACGCCAGGGAAGAAAGTGCTTAAAGCATCAGCCTCATTGTTTAGGGAAAAATCAGGCGGGGATAAGACACTAAAATAACAGCTGCTTCTCTGCCTGATCTTTCCTACCAGCCATGGTTTGGCCACAGCTCTCAGTACCTGCCTGGTTTGAGGACCCTCTTGCTGGAGCAGGAGGTTGTTTTGGCTCACCAAGGGGTTGTGTCTCCTGCCTGGTTATCCCACAGTGCCTCTGTGGTTGATGGGTACCCACAGAAAGGTGCAGCTCAGCCTTGTGGCCACTGCAGATAAGAGGGGGTAACTCCAGGAGAGTTATCCAAGCCTAATAAATAAAGGCAGGTAAACATGGGTTGCCCTAGAGCTTGAGAAAAATTAAAATAGCAGAAGCTTGAAACAAGCAGCAGAGAGGAAGCAGACCTGGAATGAGAGTGGGGAACTGGGGTCAAAAGCAAGCTCCAGTGGTCACTACTGATGCAGGCTCATACTCAACATTACTTAGAGGCTGGTGGCTTTGGAAAAGAAAGCACAAGTAATTAACCTTTATCTGCTAATGGGTCAGCTCAGCTGAGAGCATTGGTTTTTCTGGGAGGAATTATGTAAAGAGTGTAACAACCAATACAGACAGAAGTGGCTGAAAAAGCTGAAAAGTGTTATAAGGATGATCTGAAAGTAAATTTACGGTAAGAGTGATGGAGGAGTTTATTATGGCTGGAGCCAGGGAGCTGCCCAGCCTGATGTAGGTGTGGCAGGGATCTGTGAAGGGGGTGCATTGAGGAGGTGCCTCCCTTCTGCCAAGGCCACACCAGTGCTGCTCCTAAGGCCAGACAGCCCCAGTCTTCCTGCTTCAAAGAAGGGGTGATCAAGGTCTTCTGTAGCATGGTATGTCCACTCCAGAACCTCAGGACAAATGCAGAGTCAGGTTACAAGCAGTAGGCCAGTTTTCATTTACCTTGTACCAGATCTTCAGTCTTACTCAACTGAGTGTTCCAAGCTGCGTATGGGGTGTATTAGAAGTCACCCTGGGATGGGTGTAATGTGCTTCAGATCTTGCATGCCAGGGGACACTGAGCAGCCTAAGGGCTGATGAGCATCTATGCAACCCTCCCATTAGCTCAGTCAGAAGCCCAGAGCACTATGTCTTAGACTGAAGGCATCTGACATTGAACAAGAGCTGTTGAGGGAGAGAGGACATTCTCCTTATACAAAGGAGATTACCAGAGTTATGACAGCTACTAAAGACAGGACTTCAGAATAGAAGGATCTGGACCACCATGACAATCCTTATGCTATGCTGTTGAGAAGATGGGGAAGACATATAGGGATGCTGATAATAAACCATGTTGTGAATAAAAGAAGAAACCCTTAAAAGGACCTCCTGCAGCTTTTTAGGTGCAGTTCTTCATAAATCCTGTGTGGTAGGTGGTGAGTCCATCCACATGGCCTTGTATCTCAGCTATAGACTTGTCTTGACCAGGGCAGATGGTCAAGTTCGAGACAGGCAGTGCCAATACACCTGTCAATGCAATTCTCTTACATCAGTTCCCAAGCACAGAGAAGGGCTGGTCCCTTTAAGCTGATTGGAGCACATCCTGTCCTTGCTGCATCTTGACTTGCTCAGACAAATGTAAAGGTGTAAATCAGCATCTATACAGGTGCCAACCTGGGGTTTGGCAAATTGCACTGATTCACTTGCATAACCTGATTGAGGGGCTGCTGAGGTAGCTCGCATTTCTCATGAGGCCCCAAGATAAAATGTCACTCCATATTCCAGCTTTCCTCCACTCTCCTCCGACATCGGCACTAAGCAGTTATGGGAGGCAGAAAATACGACATCATTTTTCTTCAAAAAGGGCATGAGGAACTGGAGACAAGAAAGTGCATGTTCCGTGACGGGCAAATCAGAAGAAACCGTAATATACACCAGAATTAACAGGAGCCTGGGTAGATCTGGAAATACTGGGGCAGAGTCATCATGGCTTCTCCAGGGGAAGTCGTATCTCATGAATCTCATAAATAGATTTCTTTGAAGGTGTCAACATGGGTCCAGGCAAGGATTAGCTGAGTGCTGCAGTTAAATTGCATTTTCCAAAAGTTACATTCAAGGTCTCTCACAAAAGGCACTTGGAGACACTATGATATTATGGAGTATGAGAGGAAGCCCTCCACAGATTTATAAGTGGTTAAGAAACACATAACCAAGTGAAGGACAACTGATTGGTGCTTGTGTTGGCTACAGACCAGTCGTCAGGTCTCTTGGAGGTGTGTCCTGGGATCTGCACTGTGCAACATTCATCAATGATCCGGAAAAGTGGTGAATAATGAAGTGATGGTGTTTGCCTATGCGACAAAATTATTCAGGATCATGAAGTCTAAAACTGACAGAGAAAAGCTCTGGAGAATCTTCTGAGACTGAGTTACT
Organism: Megaceryle maxima; assembly: GCA_024605025.1. Taxonomy (NCBI): domain Eukaryota; kingdom Metazoa; phylum Chordata; class Aves; order Coraciiformes; family Cerylidae; genus Megaceryle; species Megaceryle maxima. Next base: position 151,687 of record JANHGN010008942.1, read on the forward strand.
CACAATAAAACAGAAGATGAAATTCAGTGTAAATAAATGCAAGGTAATGTCAGTGAATGTGGGAAAAAAAAAAAAATCCAGAATGGCAATCAAGTTTAAACAGACAACAATTAGCTCTGAATTAGCTACCACTGCTCAAAGAATTCGTAGAGCAATGTGAAAACTGCCCAAGGAAAGCTGCTCAGACCTGTGCCTGGTCAAAAAGCAAGGAGGATGTTGGGCATTGCTTGAAAGAGCAGTAACAGCACAGGAATTATCATCATAACCAGCACAGAGATCCACTGTCCTTCTTTATTTTGAATACCAAGTGTCTGTCAGATCCTTATCTCATAAAGGACGCAGGAGCAAAACCAAACAAAAAACCCAAGGGAAAAGGCTGACCAAGTGATGTTCCTGATGCTGAGAGAATGAACAGACCAAGGCTATTTAGCTGCAATAGATTTCCAGGTAGCTGGTCTGTCCCTATACGGTTGTTCTGCTGTCTCCATAGTGATTAACCCAGAACTCTTCGATAGGTGTCCAAGGTTAAGCCACAGCAGAACCCATTTGCTGGTCACTCTGCCTAAAATGAGGGGTCATCAGGCTCAGAGAGAGCAGCTCAGATGCTCTTCTGTATTCATCCCTCAAAGCAGGACTGAAGCCCATCTGGCCCCAGCAGAAGCCTAGAAATCAACTTTAAGTTCAAATCTAATACAAGAGAATGCAGCTGAGGAGCACAGCAAAGGAAATCTTTACTTTTCTCCTGCACATACAGCAAAGAAAATAAATAAAGAAAAAAATATATATTTTTCATAAAGACCAGAATTATTCAAACACGAACATGCTACAGGAGCTGGGTTTATAGACAAAAACTCCAAGGAGCAGATGAAAGCGTGTGCTGTAGAGCACTGAAAAGATGCACAATTTGAGGCCACCTTTGCTGCCCTGTCTCTGGAGGCCAGGCAGGAGGGACCACTGCCAGTCCTGCTCACTGCTGAATTCCAAAGCACTCAGCTCCCTTCTGTTTGGCTGTTCTGTATGGAGTGTTGATTTCAGTGATGAATTCCCTCCTTTCTTCTACCTTTTTTTAATTTTTCTATTTTTTTTCTTCCCCCTCTCCAGAGAGGCACAATTAGAAATAAGCCGTCAAAGCAAAATAACCAAAACTCACATTCTGTCTAAAAGTCTATTTCAAGAAGAAAGAAGAGAGCGTGTGAAGAAAACGCTCACCAGTGAGGCTCGACATCAAAAGAATGTTTTGCATGGACTAAATAGAAGTATTCATTTTTCATACATGCACAGATTCACAGTGACACCGGTTAGACTCTCATATGAGCACACTTTGTTTACTTAAAAGCTTGAAGGAAGGGAAAATGTCACAAATGCTCATGTAAGCCTGCATGTGCACCAATCGGACACCTCCAGCATGGCTGTTTGTACAAGCAAAGATCTCCCAATAGGCCAAGAAGCGTTCGCATAAATCATCTGCCCAATCATTTAAGAGAATGAATAATTCATAGAAAGGCAAATGTGTTCACAAGCATTTCATATGAAGAGCTGGGAGCTACATTCAAGGAATGGATTTGCTGTTTGCTGTCTCTGTGAACCTGAACATGCTTTTCCTTGCTTCTTGACTTTCATAAGCCTGAAGCAATTCTGTACCTCCATCCCTCAAAACATCACAGGTTGTCACCCATCCTGAGCTCCTTGTCTACTCCCTGCACCTGTCCAGATAGATGGAAACCTCAGTGTCTCCCACAAGTGGTGGTTCTAGTTAGTAAGACACATCTAAATTACTTAATCCCTATAATTTCCTTTCCTCTTTCTTCATTTCTTATTTATTGAGGCTGGTGATGGAGGCACAGAACTGGCTTGCTTGAGCTGTAGAGCTCACAAAGACTTGCGTCAGTCCATGGCCAGAGTATGTCCCTGCTCTGTCCTGGGGTTTCTCTGTTTCTCCAGCTGTGAAACGGTGACAGAGATACTGAACATCTGGGAAGTTTTTTTGATATCTAGATGGAACAAGGGCTTTATATCAGCCAAGCTCTACTTCTTATCTACAGTTCTATTTCAACCCAAAGGTAGCACTGGAGAGAGAGACAGGCAGATGTGCTCCCTGCAGTGCTGACTTCACCTTCTCTTGCCTCAAGCCCCTACCTCCAGCAGCACCAGCAGAGGTAAAGGGGCTCTATCAGTGCCCCCTCATCTGGAGGAACAGCCTTTAGGAGGGACATGTCAGGGAACACCAGTCAACCAGGAACCCTTTTGCTTTCAGGCACCCTTGATACCTCTAGTCACATCTTTTGGGGTAAAATGATGTTGTGTGGGGTTTTTTTTGTTTGTTTGTTGTTTGTTTTTGTTTTGTTTTTTGGTTTTTTTTCATTATTAGGCACAGCAGAACCAGCTCAGTTCTCTTCATTATTGCATGAGATGCAAAATATAAATAGGAACAAAAAAAGTTTCCTATGAATATATAACTGTCCCCAAACAAAAATGCTATGCACCCTCAAATAACACTGCATGCTCAGCTATCAGTTCTGCTTCCCAGGACCCACTTACAGGACCATTCCTAAATCTTTTGAGGAAGTATTGCCAAGAGAAGTACGTTCATCCTGCAGCCTCCCGGATCCCCATCAGCACCCATTCCTAGAAATCAAAACTGCCTTTCTTCAAGGAAATGCTCTCCTGAAGAGATGAGGCTTCTCTAGAACATCTCAGACACAGTCCTACCCTTGGATTGCAGGAGAATAATACACCCCCTGCCCTGACCCAGGGCAATGATCTTCACAAATCTAAAAGCTGCACTTGTCCTGCTGTCCATCTGCATGACCGGCTGCTGATGCGTCACGAGTACACTTCTCTCTTCGTGTCTACTCCCTGATGTTCAGAAACACTAATTACACCGAGAGCTGATGAAATATGATTACATTTTTCTCTCCATTAAACATGATATAGAATCATAATTCACACATATAAAATTGTTTTATTCCTTTTTCCTGTTTGCTTTGGAATTATTTCATGGTCTCGACAATGTAGGTTTTAGCGATGCTGTCTCTTCTGCAGAGCCAGTCAGCCGCCAGCACCCTGCAATTTTAATGATCTAATCCGACAGCTAGCATGCTTTAATTTAAAGTTTTATTAACGACCACTTTCTACCCTCAAAGACTATATTAAAATTTGTTAATGGAATTGGAGATTATAAATGCCCCACTGCAAGGCCCACTTGTGCTGTTGTGCACCACCCCCTTTAGAATTCAGAGCAATCCTATTAACTCTTCTTTATGTTTTGTATAGGTCATTTTGATTGCAGTTTTTTTTGTGTACTTCTCTTATGAGATAGAGTTCCCCAAATCTAAGCATTTGAAAGAATATAATTTTACAAAAGATCACATATTTCAGATTCATTATCCTTCAATGGTGAGCTTAAAATTTAATTTCTTTGACTTACTGCAGATTTTTTTTTAATCTACCGGGGGGAATAGAAATGAATTCCACAGGTAGTGTCAGAATGTGTGACAGAAATGACAGAATCCCCCCCCCACTGCTTTTAAAAAAAGAGGAAGAAGAAGAGAGAGGAGGATGCAAGGGTATGGGCTGTTCATAGGCATAGAGTTGTAGGATCAGGGCAACACGTTGTCCCTTACGCTCGGGCAAGTGCGAAGCCCTTCGCACAAAACAGATCACTTTTTCCACACGTTACCACGTGAAGCTGCCTCTGTTAGCCTGGTCTTTTAACGGGCATCTTGAGACTCCTCTCTAGGTCTCCCAGGCTGCACTTGCGCGTCAGGGCCCCACTTTCAACGTCCCATGAAAGGCAACCCCCCCCCCGCCCATTATTTATTTTGTTTAAGGAGTCCATAAAAGCATCACCAGCCTCCGAATCTCCCCAGACCCCAGCACCAATGGTCATTGTTTGCCTCAGGAAATGCACTATTAATCATTTGTTGTATAGACTTAATTTCTCACAATTCTCCCCTCTTTATTTTCTGTCCCTATTGTTCCTTTCTCCTGCTTAAACATTTCAGCCACCCAGTGAAAAGGCAGAAACAACATCAGGTTCTCAAGAAACCAAACAATCAATCAGTTCACCAGCTTCACAATAGGACTCAACAGGAGCAGCAGGGCAGCTGCCTGTTGTTTGAATATCACTCACCCAAAAGGTTTGGCCACTGTACAGAAAAAGCAGTTATTCACGGGAAAAAGAGGTAGGTGAAGGACACAGAGGGGGATTTCTAAAGTGGAAATTTTTACATTAGAGAAGTTTACACTTGAGCTACTCATCTGGTCTCCTTTTACAGTTGATGAAAAGACATTGAAACGTGGGGTGCAACTCATCTGAGGCATTTGAAATACCAACCCTAGGACAAAACGAACCAGCCATGCTGTGAAGTGGCCATTTCTCTCCAGCCTCCCCTAAAAATAGACTGAACAGTGGAGTAGGTTACAGTGCAGACCTCTAAAATCAGGGAAAACATACTCCTTTCTCTGTAGGGAGCGACACAGTCAGATCCCAAAGGAAAGGGTTTTCCCAAGTGCCCCAACCCCTGGATGCTCCAAGCTCTGTATACCAGCTGAGCATAACCAGTGGCAGGGAAGAGTGCTAGATTGGGTGGAGCACTAGAGAGTCATACAACCCCCTTTACAGCAGCAATAGAAGATTTATTGTTTGCCTACCTCCTGCTTGGCTGTGACATCCCGAGGTGCCAGACGAATCAGTGTCGCTGGTGGGCGGTCAGCTCTTCTCCATCTTCCCTTCCTCAGCTTCATACCCATCCTTCATACTGTTGCTCTTTACTTAAGCCCTTTATACTGCTGATAAGTTCCCCTTCCACTGTGGGATTCCCATACACTGTCCTTGGGTGGCTTTTCCCCATCCCCACCTCTCTACCCCCAGGGCTCTTGCAAACCACTGCAGGAGACTCTGGGCCCTCCTCACTTCTCCCTTTTTCTTCTGAAATCCTTTCAAACTGTCATCACCTGTGCAGCCTGAGGTCTCCAAACCCACCTGTGACAAGGATAAGGTTCCCATTATTGATGCACTCTCTATTCAAGTTGTTAGTGGGTGGGATTTCCCCATCCCTAGGTCCTGTTCTAAATTTGCTCCTCACAAAGTCAGGTAGACCTTCCACAGTGGACAGTGCTTAGCCCACATTTGGTTTCATGCAGGTTATTTGCCATGAGGATGTGCAGCCCATGTACACAGTTGAAGTATAGAGAAAAATCACTTGGACCTCCATCTCTTGATGCTATGTGACCTCAAATCAATGACACCAAAACACTCAGTGGTGGGACATAGGCAGGTTGGGTTATTTCTCAGTCTCAATGGCCTAATGCTCCTGTGTGTTGCTTCTTGCTGCCAGCTCCCCCCCCAGCCCTTTTAACCCCATCCCACCGTTGGATCCAGCCCATTTCTGCCCTGTAACCTTGTCCCCTTTGGGCTGGCAGCTTGTTAGACGTGAAGGAAAGATGGATCAGATCAGCACATCAGGAGCACAGTGCACCAGCCCCGGCATCCCGGCTTGCACATGCCAGAGCTTGTGCCATGATTTAATGCTCTCACCTATACTCACCAGGCTACATTAAATCAGTATACTGATTTTGTTTGCTGGCTCCTTACACAGCACCCAACCAAACAATAGCACATGACTGCAGAAATCCAGTCAAGGCGACGTGAATTGTGAGCACACAGTTCAGAATTTATCTTTTGTGAATATTTGTGTATTAAAGTTACAGATTTGCTTTTTCACCATATTTGCAATAGCACTGCTCAAATATTTGTGGAGACTGAACGCAGCCTAATTGAAATTCAGTTGAATTCAAATTAATATTCATGATTTTTTTTCCCTTTTTTTTTTTTCCTTTTTTTTTTTTTTTATTTTTTTTGTTTTTTTTTTTATGCTTGTTGGTGTTTTAAGAAGAGACAG
>JANHGN010008943.1:0-22338 GCA_024605025.1 Megaceryle maxima
CAACAAAAAAAAACCGCGAAACACAATAGACAAGCAAGCACCAAGTTACCGAAAGGAGGGGGGCGGGGGGGGGGGGGGGGGCGGTGCGAGGCAAAAGAAACAGAGAAGATATCTGCTCTAAAACTTCGTACCTCAGTAAAAGCTGAAATCTGTATTATTTCTTGAGAGCATTGAATCTACATAAGCAAACACCAAACAAAGCAGGAGAACTCTACACAAAATAGCTCTCGGTACTCACCTAGTGCTGAACACCAGTGCAGGAAAGAAAGGCAGCAAGTAATAAGCACAGACGAATTTCATGCTGGAGCTCCTCTATTGCGTTCCGTTCCTCGCTATCCTCTTCTCACCGACTCTTTCCCGTGTGCCCGACTCTTCCCGAGCAGAGCCTCGGGAGCTGCCCGCCCTGTTGGGGAGGGTCCTAGCTCCGCCACAGCAGACAGACCGACAGAGAAAGGACGGGAGCTGCGAGCGGGATTTGAGCTCAGGAATGATGTCACGAGGCAAAGCGAGCCGCTGCTGCTACCGCTACAGCCCCCACAGTCCTCGGGAGCCCCCGGCCCGGCTGCTGCCAACCAGCTCCAGTCGGGGCCGGGAGGATGCGCCGGGATTGCTGCCTAAACGGCGGCCGGGGAGGGATCAGCACACGGTGCCTGGCACTCTGCACAGAGGGGGCAGCCAAACATAGCTGAGAAATTCTTTCTGGATGGAAAAAAAAAAAAAAAAAAAAAGAAAAAAAAAATTACAACCACCAAAAAACCTACAATGAAAACACCACCGATATTTTCCAACTAGAGTCTTTATTTGAAGTGAATCCAGCCAAGATTAGTGAACAGAGGCAGGAATGGTTTCAAGTAGGTGTTAAGTCACAGATCTGGATGCCACTACAGCTAGAAAGATGTCATTGCTGCAACGCAAGACTTCAAAAGTTGCTATTTGAATTGGGTATTCATTGCCCTCAGTGCCACATCGAGTTGAAGGTAAAAGCAGAAAGAGCTTCCAAACTGGTGTTTTGAAACATTGATAACATCTAAAAGCTCTTCATCACCTGAAGTAACTGATAAGACCTACAGAGCAATTAGGACTGTTTTGCCTACTTTCCATGTTTGTATTTCACCTGACCTTCATTTAAGTAAATCAGTTACGGTTAAAGGTGTTTTCAGAATCTAAATATTCCCTACCCTGACACAAGTGAAGCTGATCTGATGATAAAACATACACAAGTATAACATTCAAACAGCAATCATCTTTCCATGCAATAAAAAAATAATTAAAGCAAAACCAAACAAACAAAACCAATAAATACAACAACAACCCCCCCCCACCACCACAAAACTAACAAAGTTATTGACAAATTAAGTATGATTATTACAAGAAGGAGTTTTGGTTATCTGTGAGCTTGTTTGGTAATATGAAAGGCACCTAGAAATTACAATATAAATCACATGAATAAAATAAAAGTTTCCATGGTTTAAGCTGGTGTGTCATTGTGTTCAAATGCTTATTGAGGACTAATTTTGGAATCCAAAATAAAGCAGAAATTCACTGCTTGAAGTGAATGGGAATCTTTTTGAAAATAGTATTGGCCCTTACACAGAAAAAGACTTGGGAGACAAACAGAATTAATAAATTAAATTATTTGTTACATTCTTCACTAGCAAAGTGAGAGGAAAGGGAGAGAAAAGAAGAAAAAGAATAGGCAATGTGCATAACCAAAAAAAAAGAATAAAAGCATCTATTTCTGACTCATATTTTGGTGTCCAGCTCTCATATTTTTTTTCTTCAGCACACCTGGGAGCAAGTTCTATTCAAAACCAATAATTTTAAATCAGCATTTATTGTTATTTTGATACTACATACCAGCATGAAAGAAACAGCCATGTTACCATGGATACTTATGATAGAATAGTAAAAAGGTCATAAAAAGTGCAGTCAGCTTATCATTTTCTTTTCCAGAAAAAGCCAACCTTCCCAGGCTACCAGGCACCTCACAATCAGGTATCACCAGCTTATAGTTTTTCCACCTTCCTTTTACATGGACATATATGTGGTGGAACATAGGGGGAAGGCACTGATGTGTCAAGGGAAAGAATTATGCCTGATGATGCTGAGTGACCTTAAGAAAACTCAGATGACATTTTGCAAAATTAACAATAATTTTTTAATTCTGTTACTGCTTTGCATCTTTTTGGGTGTGTGTGTGTGTGTGTGTGTGTGTGTGTGTGTGTGTGTGTGAAATAGAGGCCTACTACTAAGTTGTGGTTTCACCTCAAGGGTTTTACATTGCTTGTACAGAAGCATATCTCTAGAAATGGTTGAGTGGCTCCAGTAAAGGCAGCCTGTTGCTATGATGCTCTATCACCCAAACATCATGTTATCATTCTTTGCACAATTTCTCCATCCTGATCAGAAGTGGTTGAACAATGAGAAAGCTTTCACGCTTACTAACGCTTCTGCCTTAAGTCCTGCTCTGATGCGAACATCCTACACCAAGGTTGTGTCACAGCTCCGTTGCAGCCTATGAACACGTCAGTGTAGTGGATCTGTAGCACACTTTGCCCATTTCAGGTCAGAAGATGGGAGCAGGGGCTCTCCCTCCTCTTGGGCACAACCTGCTCACAGCCAGGGCCTGTGGAGATGCCCGTGGTGGCTAAGCAGTAAGTGCAGCCATTGCATCCCTAAAAGTTGAGATATGCACAGATAAAATTGTATCACCATGAAGAGAAATACTCTGCTGTGAATGCAGGTTGGATAAAAAGAAAACTTGTAATTTTAGAGGCAAATTTCTGTAATTAAGGACTGGGCACTTAATCTTGAATGCTACTCTTCTCAGACTTGACTATGCTTAAACTGATTGCTTGAAGATACAAAAACCATCCTTTCACCACCCCCCGTCATTCAGTTAATTGACCTTGATCTGGAGCTTTCTATTGTTTTGAAGGGTCTGGGGATTTTTTTTTGGTATGGTTTGTTTGGGTGTTTTTTCAGAGGAGATTTAGTTTAACAGCATAATGTGCGCCTGAACAAAAGAATAATATATTTATACCAAAAGGTGGGAAAGAATTATTTGCAGATTTTCTTAGACTGTATAGCCAATTTGCTTTGTGCTGCACACACTTAAAGCAAGATCAAATATTAATGTATAACCACTTCAAAGACCTTGGATAGAAATATTCCATATAAACACATTGGACATACAGAACTCTTAAGAAATATCATTTTACTCTTATAATTAAAGGCTTTCTATTCCTTGTCTCAAATTTATTGATAGTCTTACTAGATAAGTAATTATTCCTAGATTAGCAAGCAGAAGTAATATGATCATATATGATCTTTTACAAATAACCATACACAGAAAACATAAGTAAGAAGAAAGCAATTGCGTTATTACTGCAGAATTCCAAGGCTTTTCAAACACCAGTTGTCACACAGGTTCTTGCAAGTTTGGCTAAATATCCTGATAGTGTAGGAATATCATTGCCTACTTAGAGAGGAAAATTAATCAACTTTGCAAAATACAACACAAGCTTATGCTTGCCAGAGCAGAAAGATATCCACTTATGCCTGTATTTATGTAGCAACTACTATAGCAAGGGTCCTAATTTTATTTTCATTCTTTGGAAATAATGGTAATAAAAAAAGAAATCATGGAATGATGGCATATATATTCAGTTATTTTGAATGCATATGTGTTAATAGAGGAAAATTTCTATAAATATACTTAAAGCAGACCATTATCCTATCTTGCTGTTGAATATCAGAATTCTAAGTGTTGAACTCTTCACAATACTTTGCACAAAAGAATTTCAGCAGAATATGGGCACAACTGTTGGAAAAAAATATAATACATCTCTTTTCAGGGTGTCTTACAAAAGCAATTGGGAAATTTTTATTTGGGGAAAAAAAAACAACCTACAGCTGAGACAAAGCTAGAGGTAGAAGTCAGCTGTCCCAATGTCATGTCCAGTGCTTATGAAGCACACTGTATTATGACACAAATTTCCTATCACCACTGCACTCCAGAAAATGCCAGAATTTTGATGTATTTGAGTCTGTATACAGTTATACATAAACACATACAAATGCACTTATATTTTTGTTGAACTGAAGCACCATTTTACATAACTAGAACAGTAACTTGATACATTTTTACACTGATTACAACATACTGTGTTTCTATGTCTTAAAAAGACTTAGGCTGACACATCAGTACTCTCTTAAGGTTAATTATCTTGCACTAGTTAACATTGCAGACCTCAGTGATGCAAGATGAGTGCAAGTAGAGCTCTGCACAACTAGTACTGTTATCTTAAAAGGGACAAGTGACTTACAGGACATACTTCAGCTGCTACTCACACTTCTCTCTCCCCTCAAAGAAAGATTTCATTTTAACTTTGAAAATAGATGCAGCATTCCTTTTTTTATTTTTTCTTCTGTTTTTCCCACTCCATCTTCTCATTAGCCCCCCCCCCAGGTGGAGAGATTCTCTGCCTTTGGAAATGCTTCTTGATATCACTAAATTCGTACCAAATAGGAAGGCAAAGCATAAGTCTCAGGCTGAAGTATTTCAATATACTGGGAGTAATGTTTCATATCCACATGTACAAACACAATCAGCATAGACACATACATAGAATTAATGCATGCAGTTTATTACCGCTGTTGATTGAAACCTGACACTAACAATACCACTTTGTGAGATAATAGGTTTGGGGTGACTGATTCCCAACTCAATCTTCAACACACACGTGCTTTTATAAACACTGTGGGAATCTGCTTGCTCTGAATGGTGAAACCCTGGAGTCTTGCATGGCAAAGAAAAGTGACAAACATGTAAGTGTGGAAGAGTTTCTAGAAGTGTTGTCTTCTGGAGTGTATACTTGACTTTAATTTAAAAGTATATATTTCAGGTGAGACAGGATATTTATTATTATGTCTCACAAGCATGCACATAACAGAAATATTCAGAATCACATAGAAAATCCAACTTTCACAGCGTCTCAGAAGAAATCTGATATGCCATTACCTGAGTTTTTTGAGGTATTGAAATTTCTAGCAGTAAGTTTAAATACCATACCACATAACAAAACAGTGTTAGAATACCAGCTCACAACACAATGATACATCATCTTCATTTGTACTCAGCTACAAAAAAAAAAAAAAAGAAAAGAAAAAAAAAAAAGCAGTTGACAGAAAGATAGTGCCTAACTAACTTCAGTATCAAGGAAAAAAATGGGGATGGGGGGTGGTGGAAATCCTGGCTACCACATTGCTACATTGCTGGAATTACTCTTTAAAAGTCAGAGTTGAGTAAAAGCTGCTACACAGGCCCCTTTGAAGGTCATTTAAATTTTTAAGAGATTTTCAGGGTAACCCTTTTTAAATCTAAGAAACAGTCAATTCAGAAGTTAGTTCATTAAAATAATAAAGAAGTAAATTTAAGCTCATTGTTAACCCTGTCTTTAGCAGGTTAGACTTCCAGTTCAAATTATCACTTGAGCCATTAGCAAATATATGCAGCCCACATAGGTTTGCTGTTAAAGTACAGAGAAATGAGCAATTTAATGAGCATGTGATTACAGGGGGGGAAAAATGTTTAATTTCATTCTATGAAACACTTCTTTTTCCACTGTCCAAACCATCAATAATTATGTATTTAATATTTAACATATCTGACCTGCCTACCTTACCTTCACCCTGAACACCTATATTTTATGTAATAGTATAACTCCAGTAATTCTGGTAGTGACAACAAGACTCGATCCAACCACTGGATACATGATAAAAAGCAGTACTAGGATCTCAAAACACAAGAAAACCAAGTCACTTGATAATATCTAGACTTCCTAGTGTTGACCACAGAGTCAGCTGTGCTGAACCTCTTCATCTATAAATTTACAAATTTACATTTAAACTTGTACGTGGCAGAGCAAAGTGAGGAGGAAAAGAAAACGGTATGAGGGAAATCCATCCTCTACTTTGTGCTGCATAAGGCGTGCAAGTATAACTATTAGGATCAACCCTCAACATCAACAAATGATCCGTAGTATATAACTTGGTATTGGGAAATGTGAATTCCCCCCCTGCCCCGTGGAAGATTCTGCTTCTGACACTGTTATAAATGTCTCTGCTTATACATCTAAAACAAGTTATCCCTGATAACCTGTAGATGCTGTCATGTGTGGTGGTGTTTATTTAGACTCCACTATATCAAACAGTTCCAAGATTTCAGAGAGAACTCTCTCATTTTGTAGCCACAGGAACTGAGACTTAAATCAAACATGCCACCAGGTTCACCAAGGTCACTGAAAAAACAGGAGTTTGAATGTCTTCAGAAACACTGTTTCAGTCAGTAGTCATTGACATTAAAACTCCTTTTTTAATGTCTCAGAACTGAGGATTGTTTATATCCAGCAGACACCTCAGACCAAATCTGTCTTCTTGTAAGGAAATTCAATTCTGTTGAAGTCAGCATTCATTCAAAACAGAAGGCATCACTGCATACCAAGGTAGTTTAACAATCTACCAACAGGTTCATTAAAAAAATATTTACTAACTCTGAAATAATGTCTTAATTCAATTAATACTGTGTTACGTTGAATAATTTTGCAAGTTGTTATAGTGATTTTATGACCAAATAGAGGTTACCATAAGAGACTATGAGCAAAGGGGAATGTTGCATAGTTTCTTTACAAAGCTAAAAATAGAACGGATCTCATGATCTTATTCACACCCATCCTATATGTACATGCCTTCCCCCAAGTAACTTCTCCTAATAAAGTAGAAATATAAGGCTTTTAAACAATAATTGGATTTTCTTGATGAAATAATGAGAATTTCCTAATATTTTGAGCTGTTTTCTGTTACGCCCTATTAAAAACCTCATTTTAAAAAGCTAGAAGTGAAGCTCTAATTCAAAATTTATTAAATATGACATGCATTAGGATTATACTATCAAGATCATATCAAAATGTCATTAATACAGAAATAATGGGGACTCAGTGAAAATTGCTAAATTATATCAACAGTGAGATTGTCACACTAATATTATGCTATAATTGCATAGTTAAAAAATCTTGCAGATCTCTGCAGGACAAGGGACCAATTGCACTTTTTTTTAAAAAAAAGCACACTGTAGGTACAATGTAAAGCAGTCTATTCGCAGTACAATATCACTACTTTTTTTATTATTATTAATTGTATATACATTTAGGACATGTCTTATTGATGCTGTGAGACAGTCCATACAAATACATGGTAACACACAGAGTAAAGTATCAATCAAGCAGATCAAACAAGTATGACTAGAATACTTTTGTTCTGTTTACATGAAAAACTTCAGATGTTAACTCATTGCTTTTGTCTCCCCATACACTGCTGGGACTCACAGTAGGAAAAGAGCATCTGTACTTCTCCGTAGCCATCTGTGATCCTACCCACAGTGAAAAGTGAAACATGCAGTAAAAGATAAGCTCAGAGCTGCAATCCGTAAACTCTGCAGACCTTAAGCTCTCTGTTTTTCCATCTTTTTTTCTTTCAGATAGATACATTTTATTTCTATAGGAAACTTTTGCTTTATTACTTTTGTTTATAGCTATGAGTTGATGGAGATTGGACTAGATGACCTCTAGAGGTCCTTCCAACCCAGACATTTCTATGTTTCTATGAGTTTCCACTCATTCATGAGATGTCTTTTCAGATTTTAGGAGAAATCTATCCAAATGGTCACATGTGAATCACTGAACAGTAACACGGGAACAAAACTTATCTATAGATACTATGTCCATTCCCATCTCTCTAATGTACTTTTCTGCCAGCAGAACCAAACAGACGATGTACCAGTACTATGGCTAGAAAGCTCAACTGGAGAAACAAAAAATGACTGAAGGGATGTCTGGCATGGCACAGAGCTATATTGTCAACCTTTTTTCAGTTGCCTTACAGCTGGGTGCATTGATGCTTTTCTTTCAAGAAACATGGATCCTTGCAATTAGGAATAGATCCAACAACCCTTCTTGAATAACCACTCGCTCGATGTTTGGAGAAGAGAGGTGACTATTTTGTCATAGCAATGAATTGAGCCACAAAAACAACTCATGCAAAGAAGGTTGACATTGAAGCACAGCATGCAATGTGGCATGTAAACACATAACTATACAGCTTTCAAATCCCTTTCTTCATCCACAACAGGAAAAGTCATTTCTTTGAACTCCGCATGAGGTAGGATGATTTGGCCCTAAGTACACCGGTGTTTCAGTAAAACCCTCTGGAAAAAAAAAGTGCTTTACTGTGTAATTCACTAGAAAAAAAAAAAAAGTGTCTTTGTTCAGGTCTAAACTGAGAAAAACTAGTGATTACCTATCATACATAGAATACTATACATTAAGGGCATTCAAGACATTTAAGCAACCTCTGTTTAAAATAAGAGACCAAATGCATTCAGGCAAAACTTCAAAGAAGACAATAGGTTGCTAAACCTGTTGGTATTAATATTACTAAAGGCCTGATTAAAGGCACATTTCAGCTTCTGCACATTAAACAAAATATATAAATAAGAAATAATGTATTCAGAAGCACCTGCTCCTATATTTTCCGCCTGAATTTGTAGTTATCTTCACTTTAGCACAACTTCACTAAAAAGACACCAAACATTTCTTTGACATTTCTAGCTCCATCTTTCTGAAGCTGTATTCTGCATCTTAGAGGGCAGATAACCCTAAATTTAAGATTAAATATTATTTCATATTTTTAGATAAGCTGCTGAGCAACTGGTAAAGCAAGAGGCATACTTCAAATGGGGCTTATTTTATAGACAAGGTACCCAGTGTAAAGGCTGACCTATATGGAGAAGACTCAATTGGGAAAATAAAATTAAGGAAAGCAGGAAAACACCCAATAGTAAGTAGGTGGTTGTTTTTTTGGGGTTTTTTTGGTATTTTTTGGTTTTTTAAGTAGGAAATCACACTGTCTGCAAACTTACTCTGCATATTTCTACTAATCTTCTAGTCTTGTATTCTGTCTATGCTGGAAGTTATAATAGAGTTGTTAGGTTTGTTTTTTTAAATAAAGTGGCAATTATGGAAGGAGACAGCTGAGAGTCTTTGAGAGTAAGGTTGAACTATCATGTTACTGTAGCCTTAAAATTAAACAGTATAGTCTTTGTATCTCTTCTCAAATATCAAATTTATAGCTAAGGTGTCATCAGTGTTGATTTCTGTTTTTTAACTCCCCAAAGGTATTATCAAGATCATGCAAATCAAAATATGCAGCAATATTTTCGTATGTAATATTCTCCAATAAAGGGATAGGAAGTGCTGAAAGGGTTTGTTTACCATTTCTAAAGTAGGAAAGAATTATCAGCATGTAATTCATACTACATAGAGAGTCTCATGGCTGGTGATTTTTACTCCTAACAGAACAGGCGTGACTGAAAGATTAACACACTCAATACATTATTTGAGCAATTCTACTGAGATATGTTATTAATCCAGGACAAACCATGACATTTAAAATCTTCACTCTGGCTACTCTGTGAAACCTATTAAATTACATCCTAGTTTATGAGGATTTTTTAATATAATCCTTCAGCTAATCACTTTTCATTAGCTAGTGAAGGCTAATGTATAAAAGTGCTTAATTTTAAAAAAATCAGTATTTAACCATGCAAAGTTTCATAAATGCTAGGAATAACTTGAAAAATGGGTATTTATCTACAATATGCAAATGAATACCTCATGTTCTTCTTTACTCATTCCCCTAAGAAACTTCACAATTTAGAACATTCTACATTAAGCACTTAAATCCTCTCCCAGTAACTTTCCTGTACTTTCTTTGACCTTTGTACATTTGTACTAAATAACCTTTAATGTTTGATGGTTCAAGATTTTCCTATTCTACTTCCTTAATTTGGGCTTGATTCTGTCATACATTTAAATAGAAAGAACAGGTTTTGTAGGTCACAAACCAGACATGTAATTATTTGCTTTACCCTACCACCCCATTTATCTGGTAACTGCCCATCATGCAAACATGTTAATTGTGTGATCTAGTGTAGCACTCTAAGTGACAAGGTGAAGGCCACCAAAAAGCTGATTTGACAACAGACTACATGAGGGAGAGCCATAATACATAGGATTTAGGGTAGTTCACCTGTTTTATTGTTTGCTGTCCTTTGGGGAAGATGCCTACCAAAGTCTTACATATATCACTGTACTACCCTTTAAACTCTTCGAAGCCATCAGGGTCTTCTCTCCATTTGCATCCCTCCACACCAGGAACCATTCAGCCTGCTTCAGAACCGTTAATAGCACTGAACACTAAAGTCTTTAAAACATATTTCTACAGCTGCTTATTATCTTCAAAATACAATATTATGCTATTATTTCTCCCCAACCTTGTGAAGCCCAAGATTTCATTTGATTGCACTGACCCCAGTTGCAGAAATGCTCTGAGGCAAGTAAATATTAGATAGCTTAGGTAACCACAGTGGCTTTTATATAAGAAGAGACAGAACTAGTGTACTCGTTCCATTTTTCCATTCTATCTGTTCAAATATGCTTGCACTAAGGATAATTACAATGTCTTAAAAACAAAACAGCTCAACCCTGTTATTATGATATTCTAATTTAGAGAAGCACTTAATTCCACTCCAGTAAGAACTGACATTTTGTGATTTAAACTCATTATTTTTCCTAAGAATCAAATGCAAAAAACAAACTAATGTAAAAATTTAATAAACTAACTTCAATTGGGTAGCTTTTTGATCTACTGAGTAGTTCGACTATTTGTAACTTTGAAGCCTATCTACAGCGACAAGTGATCCAGTCTTTGGCAGAGGTCACACGTAAAAAAACACAAATGAACAATGGTTATAACACGTGTTTGTAATTTGAGTTTTATATCCCTGCATACTTTTATCCAGTTTGAAATTCCTTTCTGAAATCACCTATCCACTTTCTGCAAGTTTCTACAAATTGAGGTCTTGCAGACACTTTTTTCCATCACATTCCAAATAATACCTTGAACTCCAGGTACTCATGCTGCATTTCTGTCTACAGCTCTTGCTAGAAACAGACAGGGCTTTAGATGCTGCAGATATACATGTTCTTAGAGAAACAGGACTGCACATCATCCATTGAATCATCATCCCCAATCCCAAACAAAGCAACTGGCAGGATTATGACATACATCAGACTCATGAACAATTTCAACAGAATCTGTCTTGTAGTAAAAATATACTAGCTTTCCCAAATATTAAAAGCTTGGGGGAGGCGGGTGGGAAGGCAGAAACAGAAGGGCACAGAGGAACACTTTAAGAAAGGGCTAACTTTTGAAGTAAGGTAAGAAAACAACCAACCTATGGAGAAGTTCAGTCATATCTACATGTAACCACTGTTAAATTAGGTATTGAAACCTTAGCACTTTTTGCCTTAACTTACTAAACTTTTTATAGAAATGCAGATTGCAGAGGTTATTATCACAATTTTGAAAAAGGTGATACTGCTTATATTTTCCATACAGCCTTGCAGCATACCTTCCAAATGTGACTGACACATTACTCATGACAGAAGGTAATTCTATGTATGTGATTTATGCTTTTTTTTTTCCCCCTCCTTCTTTGGTCATTCTCTCTCTCTCTTTTTTTTTTTTTTTCTTTGATGTTTATTCTCCTCAGCAACATACCAGCTGTATGTCTTGGTGCTCACAAAGCAGCAGGTGGTGATGAATAAACACTTCTGCGTAACTTCCTTGGAAGAGTCATTGCTCTGTACTAGTCATTTACACAAAAATCTCATTGTAAATACCATTGAAGCAAGCAACAGATGTTTTAGTGCAAATAGACTATCAGGGTAGCATACAGGGTTTGGTGTCTGCCCCAGCCAATTTAGCTTTTTTAGGCTGTACTAACACAAATACATCTCCATCACACATCAGTGTAATCACCTGTCAATTCTTCACTCCTTCTTCTCCTCTTCTTTTTATTCTGTCCACCTGTGTCGTCCTGTTCCACCTTGCACCCTTCACCATCAGATAATTCATTCCCAGGAAAATTTTTGCAAAGAACTTAATTTCCTTGATAATCTTGGAACATCTACAGAAAGTATTTGTTACTTTGTAAAAGCATCAGAAGTAATCATTAATGAGATATCTATCTATATAAATATATTCTATGTATAAATCTAAAAGATGTAATGAATGTCTACATATTGTCTCAGCTTCAGGAATTTACAATGGCCAAAAATTAAAATGTGCAAAATGAAAATCAAATCAAACCAATTATTCCATGATTTTGCAATCTTGAAACTGTAGTAGAGCATAATTTATCGTAATAGAGCTTAAAACCACAGGTATCACTGCAGCATGTACTTAGAAACACGCTTAGCGTCAAATGTAGTCCCAGAGGCAATATACTTCAATTTGGAGCTTCATCTTTCATACATATTCTCAAAGACAGAAACTAGAAGACAATAGATTCTACTACAGGAACCTAGAGACTGGTATACATTAATCTTTGGATAGTTGTTTGTTGGAGTTATTTCAGAATAATATTCAGGAATCCCCACGTAAGATACATAGGCAGGTTAATTTCAGTTAACAGTCAATTTCCTTTTTCCATTTTAGTGTTTATATTCAAGTAAAACAAACTTGAAAACATGCCTTTTTTTTTTTTTTTAACCTAATCCAATAAGAGCTACCTTCATTTCTGCTGAAACCTACTTTTTTTCCTCATCAATTCCTTAAAGTCTGACATGCTGCACAAATCAGTTCTATTAAAAAAAAAAATAAATAAACAAGTTGCATAAGAAATAAAATCTCATTAAATGAGTATTAAAATTAATATCTTAAACTCATTAATTTTCAATTTATTTGATTTACCATTCTTATTTCAAGGAGTAGCATGGGTGTACTCCCACTAGAATTCTTATAAAGTATTTTTAATTAACTGATTTTTTTCTTTTTTTTTTTTTTTTAATTTGTATCCATTCCTTCCTTTCTGAGGGCACTGGGGAGCAGTTGAGATGGTTGCTTCTCCCTTACAGTAGCAGTGGGTCCTTTTCCTGTAGTTAGATTCAGACCTACTAATTATAAATTTGTAAAGTTTTACCATGCAGGTTTTGACATCCATTTGTCACCCCTAAATCTGCCAGTTATCTGCTTCTGTTAGTTCACCTGGAATAGCTTCACTGTTCTTTCCAAATGGTCTGTCACCTACAGTGACATTTTTTCTATCACTGATTAATACACTTTCCTAAATCATTGGAAATATATTTGTGTTCCAAGTCTAATTCCAAAATATTTTTTCTACATATGCTGTAACCCTTTGCTTTTTAAAAGTCATCTTCTCTTAGCTTGTATTTGATCCATGAAAGTTACCTACCAATCACATAAAGTCAATTGATTTTTTTCTCCCTTTAAAGCCACTTAGATAGATTTTGCCAAACACTTTTAAGAAATTGAGATTATAATTATCTTCTACTTTATCTAATTTTGAGACACTTGCTCAAAGTTGTGGGTAAGTAATACATGGAATGGCCCAGGACATAAGAATGCCAAGATGACTTCACCTACTGATCCTGAGACTGAACAAATGTAATTTGAAGGAACTCAAGAGCTAGAGCTGAGAAACAGACCCTCACGGCCACATTCTCTGCATCAGCCACAAGAAAGTCTGGGAGGTAAATCTGCCTCTATCTTCAAAGTGCTTCTTTTGGGGATGATCGTACTTTATCTTGAACTCTCAAGGATCCAGGTCCTTGAGGTATATAAGAAATAGCCCCCAAAAGGCGACATAATTTAAAACTCCTAGACTGACTACCATACCTAATTTTACCATTGAATCCCACTGAGCATGAATTATCATATCAAGATTCTCAAACATCTTCCTGCAAATGCCTTCCTACAAATGCAAGACAAAAATAACACAAAAACCCCACCCCTAAACCTAACACACAAACACCCCCCCCAAATAGAACAAACAAAACAAAACCACAAAACAAAACACAAGATCCCAAACACTAATTATAGAAAATCCTTAACATTCTAATAGTGAACAACAATGAAAATAATTCAAAACACAGGTGTTGAGTTTAAGGGTATTCTTCTTTTCAGAAGCATACATCAAGATTTCATGAACCTGCAATGACTAGCTGCAGCACTGGATATTTAGCTTCACGAGATAAGACTCCAGTTGTTAAGTCATGTCTGTATGCATGAGCCACAGCTGTTCAGTGAAGAGTAGGATGAGTTTGTCCCTGGCATTCCAATAACCTTGATTCTCAGTCCACCGTAAATCATCAAGAGATGGGAAATGTTATTTTCTTGGTTATTCTAGCCATTATCAAACCCAATGATAAAATAATTTTCCCATTCTTAGATACAGGGACAAAAGGTCAGTAACTCACAACACATGCATTAAAAGGTTTATATGACTAATGTTTACTGAAAAAGATAGCTAGTATTTTTGAACTAGGCAGACTTCTTTTATTAACTTAATTTTATTGTTAGTTCAGCATGCTTCATTTACAAGACATTATAGGGAATTTAACTGGTTATTATTTCTGGAAGGCATATACATTCACAGGCTAGTTTGATTTTGTTGCACAACACAAACATAACTGTTACACATTTTATTAGATGCAATGATTAGGTATGTATTTTTTCAAGCACAGAATGGCACACTGCAGAGAATGTTATGTATTTAAGGTATTCAAAGTATGACTTTGATCACTATTAGATAAGTCTTTCTTATACCTATTATCATCATACTGCAAAGAGGAGCGCTGGATAATTTTTGCCAGAACACACAGAAGGGAACCAAACCCACAAAAAACCCCACCCAAACAAAAAAGAATTCTCACCTTCTGATTAGAAACCTGTGTAAACAGCCTCACTTTGCATGCATGTGAAAAGACTGTAACAGGAAGCAGAAACCAGTCATTTATGTCTGAAAAAAAGATTTCATTTTGAATTTCAATGAATGGAGGGGAAGAGTGCTGCCACTGAAACATTCTAGAGGATTTAAAACCAAAATTTCTGGTTTAGCATGTGGTAAGTCTGCTTGTATTTCTGGGTTGCCTGCAGCTGGGGAGGTAGCCAGACTGCTATGTGCGGTCAGTGAATGCTGTTAAAGGACACATTTACAATAACTATAATTTAGGTAGCTTGGACCAACACAGTGCTTGGCCTTACAAGAAACAATTTCAGGAAAATAGATTTAGGGATTTTTTTGTTACCATCATATTGCACTCCATGCTACTAATGCTGTAAAATAGCTGGCTTCGTGCTACCCATGAAAAATCTATAGTCCTAGTCCAGAGCAGATATCCTGAGGGTTTAAGAATCTCATCATTTTTGTTTACACTAGGATGTTGTTGGTGCTTTAGCTGAGTTGATTGCACCAATCATACTAAAATTTCAGTTAAGGGAAGTACCTATCTTAAAGCTCACCTGAAAAACTGTCTGATCTGTTATGTTATAGGTATCAGAAACAATTTTCTAGCTTGTATTTTGCTTTGAGATGTTGCAATATATGCCTATTAAGCCTAAGAAAATGGAATTCCTTTTGAAATATTAGTAAAGTCATAAGTCCACATTTTTTATTAACATGTCTACATTTTATCTGTAGAAATCTGATGTGATAGTATTGTACACCCATATAATAGTAATGTTTAGTAGATTAATGTGTAAAAAAACCTGTGTGCCTCCAGTACAGGTGAACATTTTGCATGTGCACACGTTGAAGGCTTTAAAAGGAATGATGTTCACACACTTCCTTTCATTCTGAATGATAATACTCCAGTTAAGAAGTATCTAATTGTCACTTAAATGCTGATAGGATTTTCCTTGTAAAATGATATTTTAATGGCTTCTAATTGGCTTTATTTAACAGTGTATTTCCCTATTGATTACAGTTACTGCTGCTGTGTTGTTGCACAACAAGACATGATAAGCAGCTTCTCTTCCAAAAGCCTTTTGTTCAAGTTAGTGATGAATTTTTCTAATGTGCAGTCTAGAGCGATTAAGGAACTGGCTTTGGACTGCTCCAGAAGTTGTCAGTCTCTTATTGACAGTGGCATTGGCTGCACCCTCATCAAGTTTGCCAACGACACCAAACTGTGTGGTGCAGCTGACACACTGGAGGGTAAGGATGCCATCCAGAGGGACCTTGATAGGCTGGAGAGGTGGTCCCATGCCAACCTCATGAAGTTCAACAAGACCAAGTGCAAGGTCCTCCATCTGGGTTGGAACAATCCCAGGCACTGAGAGAGGCTGGGCAGTGACTGGCTTGAGAGCAGCCCGAAAGAAAAGGACTTGGTACTGGTGGACGAGAAGCTCAACATGAGCTGTCAGTGTACACTTGCAGCCCAGAAAGCCAATCGTATCCTAGGCTGCATCAAGAGAAGTGTGGCCAGCAGGTCAAGGAAGGTGATTCTCCCCCTCTTCTCCACTCTTGTGAGACCCCATCTGGAGTACTGTGTCCAGTTCTGGAGCCCCTATTACAGGAAGGATATGGATGTGCTGGAGCACATCCAAGAAGGGCCACAAGGATGATCAGAGGGCTGGAGCACCTCTCCTGTGAGGACAGACTGAGAGGGTTGGGATTGTTCAGGCTGGAGAAGAGAAGGCTCCGAGGAAACCTTATGGTGGCCTTCCAGTATCTTAAGGGGGCCTACAAGAAAGCTGGGAAGGGACTTCTTAAGCTGTCAGGCAGTGATAGGACTAGAGGGAATGGATTAAAACTAGAGATGGGTAGATTCAGATTAGACATTGGCAAGAAGTTCTTCACCATGAGGGTAGTGAGACACTGGAACAGGTTTCCCAGGGACATGGTGGAAGCTCCATCCCTGGAAGTTTTTAAGGTCAGGCTGGAAGGGTCTCTGAGCAACCTGATCTAGTGGAAGGTGCCCCTGCCCATGGCAGGGGCTTTGGAACT
This sequence comes from Megaceryle maxima, assembly GCA_024605025.1. Taxonomy (NCBI): domain Eukaryota; kingdom Metazoa; phylum Chordata; class Aves; order Coraciiformes; family Cerylidae; genus Megaceryle; species Megaceryle maxima. The sequence goes on from JANHGN010008943.1 coordinate 16,931, forward strand.
AGATGATCTTTAAGGTCCCTTCCAACCCTGACAATTCTATGATTCTATGATATAGCTAACAGAAAAGCTGAATAAGTCATCAGAAAGAACTGCAAACTTTGAATCATCCTTCAATATTCAGTATGAATATTTAGAAGATCAACTACACCTGAATTACTAGCTTGAAAATAAATAGACATTGCTGGTGCAATTATTATGTATCCTAAACCACCACAAATTTCTTTGCTCTAAGTAAGCTCTTCCTTCTTCTAATCTATATATCTCTCTTCCAGGGGAGCAATCCCAGTCATCAGGAAAATAAAATATATATAAATATACACATACACCACTGGACTGTAATCAGCCTCAGGAATCGCAGGCAGTTAAAGACTTGCAGAAGAGTTTGTTACTCAGGATATTCATATACTGAAAGGTAGGAGATAATGTGAAGTTACAAAGTGGGTTTGAATATTTTGAAATTTATCACTACCTTTTCAAAAAACAGTGAAGGCCATCAAGAGTTATTCAAAATAGACTTCTTGCTTAAGGGAGCATTAGATCCAATCTGATGGTTTGTACATTTGTTTGCTTGTTTCAGTATCTTATTCTTTGTTAAAGTTATCAATCAGAATCAAATTGAAGTAGTGCCAACAAAAATCCTTTGAAGCTCTGGTCATGCACTTTACCCGCCTTGAGAACTAGATCAAATCACTGATGACTACAAACCTTAAGCCTATTGAATTTTTAACGGTATGAATCATGTGTGACAATGTTAACTTCCTCTCCAAATCTCATAAACTTTCTACAACTTAAACCCCTGCAAACGGCAATTTAGAGGTACAGTAGTCATCTATCTCACAAGAGCAAAATGGAAAAAAAAACCCAAACAAACAAAAAACCAAAAAGACCCACTAGTTTCAATGCATTCTCTTTACCTCATATTCTTAATCCCTTCGCTATTTCCACAGATAAGAAAAGGAAAATTAAAACATTTTTTCTTCAGTTATGGCACTTCTTATCTTTTATTTAATGTAACTACACTGAAAATCTTGGGGGGGGGTATAGGGGGTTGTTGGAGATCCCTGCCAACTAACCCACAACTAAAGCAAGGATGAGCTTGTCTTCAGACAGCTGAGATGGATACAAAAATATCTAAAACTTTCCTTACATATATGTCAAGTTTTCAGGAAGGGGATTGTTGCTGACATTTGAACACTTCACATAACAGAAGGCATTGCAATTTTATTCCTTTGCCCCCCTCCCCACTCTTAATGATGTCAGCTAGACACCAGAAATTAAGTTCTATAGAAGGGTACAAACATTAACTGCATGAATCATCAGCACAATGCTTAGGGAATTTGCAACTCCAAAATTCTACAGCTGGAGGCATTCACATAAAATCTGCTACTAGCAGTACACAATGGAGACACTCAAGTGATGTGAATAGAATCATCACATGCATCATCAGATGCATCATTCCAAGTAATGTAGATGAATCATCATATGTATAAGTGGTAAACTTGCACAGAGTAGGGATCAGGTTTAATTCAAAATTACTGGGCAGTATTTTGATGGGGTTAGAGTCTGTATGCAGCATCAAGTTCTTTCAAGAGTTAATTCACAGAGACTCAGTAGATGCGATTTGTTGAGACTGAGAATAGCAAAGAATTTCCTTCCTGTACATCTTTGAGCAAACCTCATTTTACATATGATTTTTTTCAAAGCATATTTCTTTATAGAACATTGAGATCTATGCATTAAATAGGCTATAATTTTGCAACTATAGTCATCTTTTACTCATACTTCAGAGAAATATTATAATGTACTTCAGTACAGATGGCTTGGAAACAAATTTCCCATCCTTAATATGACAGCGAGAATTTAAATGTCTTTTCTTCAGCATATCAGTCCATAACAAAGATTTTCCACTAAACCAGAAACAAGTTAGAAATTTCCATTGAAGATTTTTCAAGAAGGGTGAATAGTTTAGTTCTATCTTTTATTCAAAAGCTGATTAAATTAGATTTAGTTAAAAACCCAACCAGATACTAGGGAAAAACTTATATTGAATAATATGAAAAGAAATAAAAAGTTCAACTGCCTCCTCAAAAAAACCCACAATTCAACCCCTGTGCTGTTCATCAGTTCACCTGTTGTGCACTATGTCAGTTGATCGGAGATTATATAGATCAACTTTGTGCTTTTGGCTGATTCTATAGTGAACAGGTATGTTAATGACATTGTCTGAAATTCAGAGGAAGTTCCCCCCCCCATTAAAAAACCCTGAATTGTTCTTTGCTGTAGAGAAATGTCTGATTTACTAATAGTGTCAGTTAACAACAAAAATTGGGAAGTTATGTCAAAGAAATGTATAGAGGACTCTAGTTTATTAAAGCAAAACATAAAGAATCTTTTGTAACAATAGAGAGCACAACTACTTCTAATGTTTGTATGGAGTGTTTAAAGTATAGATCAAATTAAACATATATAGTTAAATGTATAGTTAAATATACACTATCTAGATTTACTCATTTTCACAATAAAAAACCACCTTAGTATACAACACAGTAGATGACATCTGTTAAGTCTTGCAAAATTGCTACAAATAACTTCATTACACTCATTAAAAAAATATTCCCCTTCCATTAAATCCAAAGGTAGTTTCACTCCTACTTCAGTCCTGCAATCACTAGACAGCCTTTTCATGGATTTAAATTGCTTCTGCATTTCCATGGGTTACTCTGTCCCATATGGTGTGTGTGTATGTTTGCTTTTTATTAAGCACTGCGTACAAAGCATGTCATGAGGACATAAGGATAGTTCCACAAACATGCAGCTCATTCTGCTTCTGACAGCAATAGGAAATGGGCATCTGAAGAAGGATCGCTTAAGAACTTCCCCCAAATGAAGTGCAAGCCACAGAAAACAGGGGAGAACAGACTTCTTGGGTCTTTTCATAGCCCTCACTGGATTTCTCTTTCAACAGCTTTTCCAGCATTTCCTTGAACCCACAGACTTTCATCACAGTTGGATCGATTTCCCCTCAAGACAGATATTGCTCACACTTCCAGTTACTCTCATTCTGCTGCCATCACTGACAGCAAGACTGACGCATGGCTATCCATCAAGAAGAGGAGTTGCTAGCCACACAAAAATGCCGCAGTTTGGCACAAGCCCACCTTATGCTACTTTCATCTATAGCCAGGACCTTTGCATGATGTTACTTGGGCTCACATTTGTTTCTCAGCTTCACTTCATTTCTGTTGACAAAAGCCACTTTTGTAGTGCTGTTTCCTAAGGGGTGTCAAGCTGCCTTTGAGAGCAAACTCGTACTATACAGTGCTGTATATTTCTTACTGTTTCTTTCAGGTACCTTGCACTGTACACAGTACCTACAATCACAGAAAATGAGTACTGTGTGCTGGCAAAAATCTTTCTTAGACTTTCCCAGTTTTAGTCATTCCTCCCTCACTACACAGTACAGTAACAAGAGGATGATATTTATTTCTCTTACAGATAACTTGATAAAGTATTTCAGTCAGGAAAAAAAATGCCAGATTTTTCAATGCTTGAACTTTAGTAGTGTTTTATATTTAGTTATATACAGTTAATAATTTTAGGAATTTTTCTAAGACAAAGTCAATAACAAATAAGTACATGATACCAAATCTATGTCCTACAGCTTAAAAATAATAGGATCTAATGCTCCCACTATGCCAAATTCCTAGTGTAACAGCTACATGTTAAAGAAAGCAACACTGACAGCTAGCAATAACAAAAAGCTAATACAGATAATTAATCAATGTGAAGAAATGTTAGAGGGTATAATCCTATTAGAACTATTTAGAAAAGGCTGGAAAACCATAATATAACAAAATACATGCAAGGAACCAACCCACACTCCGTGCTGGGAACAAGTAGTTCTGAGATGCAGCATATTTAGCTGTGTAACAACTTTGGGTACCAGCTTGTACAGGGTTCTCCAATACATCACTTACTCTTTAGTGCTCTGTCTATCCATCTGTGAAGTGGATGCATCACTTAGTTCTAATTTCCTCCTTCAACCTTATTGGTTCATAGTTACTTAAGTATTGGAGAAACAATGAAAGTGTTTTTGAAGAACTCAAGAAACACTTGATATTTCTTGGAATATCACTTTACCTTATGTTCTAAGCAGCTTTCTGTCATTTGTTGTTAGTGATCACATCAGTGACATGGCTCATAACATTCATACATTAAAGAAGGTCCCTGAAATAGTGGTTCTCACAAATTAATTTCAACTACTTGGACTATCCATTCTTTGTTCATTATTTTCTTAATATTAGTATTTCACCTTTTTATTTTTTGAAGGAAGTGCTATACATCAATCCTACATTTTTTAAAATTAACTCAATAAGCTGGATTTCCCATTTTACACCAATATTTACGACTTTGCGTGGAATCTTTTACAAGAAACACCAGAATACTTGCTGGTGCATTAGATAGAGACTCAAGTGATAGAATGAGATACAGAGAGACCCATAAAACAGAAATCAGCTTACCAAGACTACCTGCAGTTACTGTGGTCACTAAGGGCAGCTATTAGCACAACATAAATAGTTTTATCATAGAGATAAGGATTCAAAATTTCTGCAAAACTGTTCCGAGTTTATAGTTGTGGGGTTTTGGTTTTGGTTTTTTCAGTTCAACATTGAAAAACTGATGGAATGGCAAGGTAAAGAGATGCTTATTTATTTATTTATATAACCCAAAGGTCCAGGACAGGCAAGACTTCAAATTCTAAAAATGAAGCCTGACTGTATTTATTGTGTGGTGCTTTACATGTAAGCAAGCACACTGTAGCTATATTTTCCATAGTCTTAAAAGTGGTAGCCGTAGCTAACAGAAACAAACCCAATAAATAATAATAAAAAAGGATATATTCCTCAAAGCTGTACCCCATGAAACTCATGAATTAAAAATTTACAATCTTTGCAAGCAACTAAACCACCAGAAAAGTATAAAATATTTCCTAGTTCTTCAGCTTCAGAAGATGCACCACTACACACTCAAGAAAGACTGAAAATTGACTATGGAAATAGACTTTGTAAAGGAGCCAAACAGGGTTAAATTTCTCTTATAGGTTAGCAAACACCACAGTGGTTGTTGATGCCATCCTGTTGTTCCATCCTGTGTGAAGCAAGTTAAAGTTCAAAGCTCTGGACGAGGAGATAGATTACTCCTGTTCAAGTCCTTCCTCATCTCAGAAGCGTATTTTCCACCACTCAGCACTCTCCAGTTTATAGGAAGCTAAATACTATTGGAGTGCTCCTGGGCAGTACAGGATGAGGCAGACAAACTTTTTCCAAGGGTTTGGCATAAATTTTTTTTTTATTATTTTATATATATATATATATAATTTTTTTTTTTTTTTTTTTTTTTTAATTTTT
>JANHGN010008943.1:23012-35964 GCA_024605025.1 Megaceryle maxima
CCCCTGCGAACACAAAATGAGGAACAAAAAATTTTTTCAAAGTTGTTTAAAAATTTTTTTTTTTTTTTTTTTTTATATATATATATATATTTTTTTTTTTTTTTTTTTTTTTAAGTTTAGTTTAGAGATCAACAATATATTGAGATATGCAGAGCATACACAGAGACAGGGCTCTCAGAACCTAACCTGAAATCTATGAACTAAGCAAGCAAGCACATTATGAGTTAAAAGCAATTGAGGAAGGCAGGTTTGGACATACTTTAAATATTGGGATTTGAGTGTCTCTATTCACTCTATAAAAATAGAAATATTGAATTGGAAACTTCTCTGATTAAAGCAATGTTATTCTTTTTGTTAAGAATACACTGGAGAAAAAAACCAAACAATATCAAAGATGCCAAACAGTATCAATGCATGGTTACAACTATCAACAGGTTTCTAATAGTTCTAATATTTTACTAGTCCAGATTAAAGCTGGTTTCACTAGGATTTTTGTTGTTCATAATGGAGAACTGAAGGTTGATTCTGAATGCCTCACAGCTCCTCCTTCACTCCTCTGCTTCTCAACTGTTCTAGAGACTGTTAAAATATTTCTAGTATATATTCAGAACTCCAATACAAGTAATGAAAAAAAGCCAAAATGGAAGTTCCCTGCTCTTTTAACCATATTTAGTACAGCCAAGAACCAAACTCTTTTTGCAGTATTACTGGTAGAAAGGTGGTAGAAAACACCTCAAAAATCAAAAGCTTAGCTTTCTTCCAGCTTCAAATGAGATCAAAAGAAGGACGTAAGTCATTAAAAGGAGATTAGCTTCTTCCAGCCTAATGAAGAAAAAAGCAGCAAATGCTTTGCTCTCAATTCTGACGATAATGATTTCAAAGCCTTGGATTTCAGAAAAGTGATCAGCTGCAGTTATAAATGGTAAGCTCACTAGAATCATTACTCAAGTTTCCAGCTTACTTACATTCACAACAGAAAACTAATTTGAGTACAGCAGAATATTCATATTTTGTATCAATTTTAGCAACTACTAAAATACTGGATGCATTTGAAACTTCCATGCCACTTTGATTGATGGATCTCAAAACTGACATATTAGAAAAATTAAATGTGACAGAGGGATTATGAGGTACAGGGAACTAAAGATTCTTCAATACAAAGACTTCATAATATATGTATAACAGAATGTAGCAAATGTGTAACAGATCAAAGAAAAAAACAAACAAACAAACAAACAAACCACAACCTGAGTCAAGGTGAATAGTAGTTCTAGCAGATAAAGGTTTTGATGAAGATGCACACATTCTTGTCAATGCAAAAAAATGGGTTTGGCATTAATTGCTGCTCAAATACTCCTGGTCTGCTACCAAAACTCTGTAGGATGACTCTAGAAATGCTGAAATACTTCAAAACTGGTAATCCTGCTCTGGCAGGGAGGTTGGACTAGATGATCTTTCAAGGTCCCTTCCAGCCCTTGACATTCTGTGATTCTGTGAAAATTCTTGCAGATTTTCACTCATGCATTAAGAAGGAGAATTAACTTCTGCCCTAAATAGGAAAAGCACACAGAGCAGTTAACATAGAAAAAAAAGTTACTGTACTCTGCCCTATTTAAAAGAACTAGAGACTAGATTCATAAGAATACTTAGTTAGCAAATGAAGTTGTCTAATGCCAAAACATTCTTCCCAAAATTGTTACCAGTTAGAATGGATGTTGATTACCTCATGCTGCTAGCAATATTGAAAAACACGGCACTTGCTGTGAGATTTGCCTGTGTCTCCTTAGGTTAAGATTTAAGATTTGGTCCCACCTTTGGAAAATTCCTGTGCATTTCAGGTACACCCCATTTTTTCCATCAGCCTTCTACGTCATGCTTCAAATACATCAAACATTGTACCACATCTAACCCTTCTTATATGTATGCTATGCATAAAAAGCAGAGCTATGTGGAACAAAACATCCCCAAAGAGTAACACCCTGAACAATCTGCCACCCTTTCACCAGTTATTTGAACATGGTTAACATCTTTTTATAATATTTTTGTTTTTAAAATATCACAATTTGTGATATTGTGTACTGATAGGAGAGCCTTTGCAGTTAGCTAATTAAGACAGTCTCAAAGGCAGGAAGTCTAATGCATAACTCAGAATAGGTGTTCATTAATCAAACAGTGTCTCCTAAGTATACTGGTATTCCTAGTCCTAGCCCACTTGGGATAAGCCTGCTGAGAAGAGATTGTAAATCACACAGATGCTGGAAGGCAGCACATAACTCTTAGATATAATAATTATGTGGGATGAACAACAACACAATACTGCTCTATTGTAACAGGTCTTGGAATTTCCTGACAGAGGAAGAGCTTGAGATATACAGCTACAAGCCACTCAAACAGCCAGCTGCATATTGATATCATTTCACTGTGAATAATATGATTACTACACATGATAGTTGAAGAAAGCTCTCTAATTTAACTGATGTTCTCAGAGTCGCTTCAGGTAGTTCAAAACCTATTCAAAAAAATAAATCAATAATTCCAATTATTAGATGTAGTTCTCCAATAGATGGAGGGCAGATCTATTTAAAAAGAAATGCCAAGAGCAAGATTTAGATTAAAATTAGGTCACCTAAATCTAAGACTGTTTCCGAAGCTCTTAGCTAGTTTGTCACTTGACTCAACAGTTCAGTGCTCTCATCTTACAACATAACAAACATAGGAGAACAAAGGCCAGTGACTGCTAAGTACAAAGGGGGCAGAAGGGAAGGATTTTTTTATTAAATTAATTGCAAAAAATAATTGGTCATTAATCAAGATTTGTTCCTTAACCAGATTCCAAAAGGAGCTGGCATGCATATGAAGTTCCAGCACAGTGCATAACTCGGTAAAATCTTGCCAAACCATTAATAGGTATCTCAATTTTCTTGTTTGGCACCTTTGAACAAAAGGAGCAACTGTGACCAGATGTAAAAGACACTTTTACTGGATATGTTGTCCCAAGCTGGGATTTTGCCTTAATATTTCCTTCCTGCCCTTCTGCTTACTGTTATTAAAATGCAAATTTTAGAGAGAAAAGGACTTGAAGTCCCTTATTACATAGGGGGAAAAAAATCATTACTGAAGATTTCAAATATAGGATTAACTTTAAGAATGTTTCCATTATTATGCAACAGTATTTTTAGCACTTCTGCAATGTCTTTACTGAGAATATCAAGAGAGTCTTTACAAAAGCTAAGGAAGTTATCCACTAATATACTCAACACCTGAATCAGAAAAATACTGATTATTGCATGGGATCAGGCTTTAAAACAATTAAGCCTCACATAAATGCTTTAAAGATTAAAACAGTAGAGGCATTATTCTATTCACCAGTGAATGCAGCAACCTCTGAAAAAGTTTGGTGAGACAGAACCAATGTACTACATGAACAGTACCCTATACTATGACAGTTTAAAATATATTAACATTAGGAAGCTTTGCATGAATTGGTTCTTGTCCAACACTGAAGAGTTGACATCACAGCATCACAGTTTTTGGCCACTGTTGAGCACATTTCTGCTTTCTTATTGCTGAGCTCCCTCAGGTGTAGGTAATATCTGCTATAACACTGCACAATTACAGCCATCCTCCCAGTTCCTCTATTTCAGCTGACATATACCATGCTTCAGTTCAAATGACTTAAGTAGCACCCATTACCTACATTAATGAACAGAGTAAGGTAACAAGTTTTGCATTTGAATGAAACAGTTTATTCATTACCTAAGCATAGCTTTACTGTTCTATTCAGTTATGGTTTCCCCATTTAAAACTTTTGGCAAATGTTTCACTGCCTGCTTTCTTTCAGTGGTGCTAAGGACCAGGTGCTGCCAACTGGAAACTCTCTCTAAGGAAAGGATCACATGGGAAGTGGCTGGATGTGCAAGAGCAGTGAGTGATATCCAGTGTGACAGTTCCTTGGAACAGGAGCCTGCAGCACTCTGGAAATGCTGGCAGACTGTGGAGCTCAAACTTTTTCAGACTGCAGAATGAATCAAGTGTTTGACAGACATTAGTATGTGGTAGGGGCAGCAGATTCCCAATCAATGCTGTGAAAAGAAAATTGAAGCTACAAGCTCAGCTGCCAGAATGAAAAAAAAAAAAAAAAAACCTGTATTGGAAAACAGAGATGGAATAATTCTTTTTACATAGAAAAAAAAAGTCCAAAATAACATAACACCAATGCAAGAGCTTATAGGCATATGTTCTGGGAAAACTGAAATATTAAATACTGTGATCTTCCAGCTGTTCTTGGGGAAGAAAACACTGCACAATAAACTTCTCTTGATGCTCAGAAGGAAACCCAAGCATTAGATGCACACATAGTTGCATTTATTAAACAGCAACTGAAACAGTATCCACAGTCTTTCCATCATTCTCCTTCATGGCACATACATACATATTCCTAATTTTGCAGGGAAAAACTCATGTCTTAGGAGTTCTTCACAGATTAAAACACCAATTTGGATGCTCCAGCTAGCAGAACCCAAAAAAGGAGAGAAACAGAAGAGTTGAGGCAGAAAAGAATAATGAGGGAAGAAAACCAAGACAGATTAAAACAATCCAAGAAAGACAACAAAGCAGTGAATGAGGAAAAAATTTTCTTTCATAATAATAAAAATTATATAAAGTGCTATTGATCATAAAGAAAAATACTCTTAGTAATCGTCATCTGGTGTAGTCTTCTGTATCTATTTAACCATTATTAAATGCTACCAGTGTGAAATGAGTTAGGCACCAGGGAAGTCTCAGCTATAATGGCAAGGTCAATTCTGTTCCTCTTATTCTGAAGAGAAAAACTATTATTCTGAGATTCATCTTAGCTCAATAAAGACATCTATACTAGAAATACTTAAAGGTGAGTCTAAGCCCTCCCTGTAATAAATACAGTCAATGAAAATAAGCATCTTTGGAGGATAAATAATTTTTTACATAGTACACTGACTCAGGATAAGATGTTTCATTTTCTAGAGTGTCCCTAGCCCTGCACCAGGTATAATTAACTCTAGGTGACTGGCATGGATACAGTTCTCCACATTTCAGAGGTCAAAAGTTTAAGTTTTGACATCTTTAAAAGAAAGTTCAGCACCAGCAAGACTGAATACCAAGTTCCCATCACCTTCCTATCAAGTTCAGTTTTCCAACGTAAGGTCAGATTTCATTCACTGAAGAGCAGAGTTTGTATTACCTAACAAAATAATAGGTAATAAGAACCTACATTGCTCAGGGTGTTTAACCAAAGATCGACACTGTTCCTGTTGCTAAAAATTAGTTTTAACATATATATGTAGACAAATTTAATTTTTCCATAGATGTATATATAAAATATTCACACCTTCTGACCCTAATGGGGTAAAAAAAGAAAACTTGCTCCATTTACCAATAACAACGTGTAGATGTACATGCTCATGATGCACACTACACAAGACGGTCCAGTCACACAGTTTGAAATGCTTAACAATACCATGAGACTTCTTTGTCTGTTTCTACTAACAAAAAATGTATAACGAAAGTCCACCCACCTTTATAGGTCTTAATTAGTATTCTGTGGGAAAAGGTTTCATCTGGCCATAGTTCACATTTCCAGTGTTGCAATGAATTCAGAGGTCTCTTGCTAAACAAATTACACCCACCTTCCCCTCCCCCCTATACACTCACACATCCAAAAGCCAAATATATTGCCTTTGTGAGTTCCCTAAGTGAATAGCATCAGTATCCATCTGATAATTCCAGACTAACTGAAAGATGTATGAGGACAATTGTAACTTGAAATTTCAGAAGTAGTTTTGGAAGCTCCTGAGTGCAGACAAATGCCAAATTATTTGGATAATGTATTGTTCTCTAAATGTCTTATCAAAGCATAGGTAAACTTATTTAGATAAAATTGCAACTGCTTCAAAGAAAAAATTATGCATGTTTTTTCAAAGCTATCATATTTGATCACAAGTTTTAGTAATTAACTTCTAGATAGCTACTCATGGGAAACATTTTTAATTATTTCAGATTTTGTTTGCATAGGTAACTTAGAAAATCTCCTTTGCAGAAGAGAATATCAGGTGAATTAGGATGACTTCATTCATAAACCTAGGGCTGGTGAGTGTATTGAGTCCTTTGATAAGTCCTTTCTGACACAGTTGGTAGTGCATGCTTGTAAAGCTAATGCTGCAAGCTTCGCAGCACCACTTCACAGCCAGTCATGGAAAGCAGAACACTTGCAATGCTATTGATTAACAGTTTCAGACTGACAGAATCTCTCCTAAGCCTGAGCAGTTCTGGTTTAGTTCTTCAAACAAGAAGGGTAAAAACTAAGGGTAGTAAAGAGCCTCTCTGAACTTGCAGCAGGCAGACTGGAACACATTCCTAAAGCATTCCACATGTTTCATCTGTTCCTACCATTTCCTCCCTCTTAAGGAAGCCATTTTTCCTGAAGAACACTTTTACCCTTCCCTAACTTGTGCACACATTTTTCAGCCTCTCTGAAATTTTACTTCCTTTTTACTCCAGCTTTCTTGTTCTGTATTCAACACTCATGCTCTCCACTCAGTTATTCATCTTCTATGATCCTATTTGTCTCTCAGACAAAGTCATGTTTCCTTTACTTCCCTGGAGAGATTACTGTTTTTTAACTGCCATCAAGACCACAAAGTCCAAAGCACCCACCAAGCACAGCAGGTCTACAATAGTAACATACTTGCCACAACTACCGTACTAGAAAAAAAAAAAAAAACAAAAAAACACCACCACATTATAATCTTTTATATAAACCTCTCTCATATTGGAGCCTTTCTATTTGGTAGCTTTGAGATTATAACTACAGCTACTCTGTCTCAAAATAAGTGACTACATGAACTAAAAGTATCCTCCCCTCAGCTGTGAAACCCTCCAAATCCAGTGTGTAAATTCATTGCTTAGCATAACTGCTTAGAAGTGGGTGACTTCCACATGCTGTCATCAAATCCAGGTGTCCACTCACCATTAGCTTCTTTTTTTTTCTGCAAGATGGACTTCCACTGTCCATTTTATATTCTCCTATCACAGCTAAAACAAGACACTAATGATACAGGTGATACCCATGCTGGTCCTTCAACATCCCATCCTCACCCTAGAAGGTTCTAGTATGTCTCCCAAATTTTGTACAATTTTCTCTCTCTCTCTCTCTCAAAAAAAACAACAAAAAAAAATTAAAAAAAAAAAAATCCTTCTCTAATGCTGTCTCTTCCTTAGTTTCCTATTTGCCAAGATTTGCCCTATATATTCACTTTTCCATGACTGTCCCTTAAACTATCCTCAGTCTTTTCCCTCATTCAGGGAAAGAAACAAAAAAAACCCCAAACAAATAAAAAAATACACACATAACACCACAAACAAAAATTAAAAATCAGCTTTTGACAGAAAACTGAGGAAAATAAAATCACTTACTCCTGCTACTCTAGTCAAAGACACAGAGAGGACCCTGCAGAGCCTCCTGTCCACAACCACAGTCATGCTGTTTTCAAGGGAGAGAAAAATAAAAAGAATACTTAAGAAACAGAAAAATGTTCCCTTAGGTGTGCTATGTCCAGCTCTGAGGTAGACACAAACTTTAGCTCTGTAATAGAGATAGCTCTCAAGTTCAGATCCTCTAATTTCTAGAGCACTTATTTTGGCACAAATCCTTTTATTCACTACTACTCTTTGCTCTGGGGGAATATACGACTGGTTCTGGCATCTCACTCTGATTCTCCTTTGCAAGTGCTGAAACAGATTTCATTTTATTTCTTAGCACTCTACTTTCTTTTGTCAATAAATTACTACTGCTATTGAACAGAGGCCTGGCAGTTTCATTCACTGATCTTTTGTTGCTTATAAATATCTTATTATTTACCGTAAACTTTTTTTTGCAACCATCCTTTCATCTTTCATCTTTGCTTTCTGTATTTATATTCTACCTTGGAGTCTGAGTCTGCAATACTTTTAAGTCTTCCTTAGCTGCTCTTTTATATCATCCATTGAAATCTTTTGAAGGTTCTGTGTTTGTGGGTTTTGGTTGGGGTGGTGGTTTTTTTGGTTGTTTTTTTGTTTTTTTTTTTTTTTTTTAATGCATGCACAGACATATATAATTTATTACTTGCTCAGCTCAGCTTGAAACCTCAGAGCACAGCAATACACTGACCAAGAGTAAAGGGCAAGATATGTTTTAATCATAACTGAAATTTGTTTCTGGTCAATGGTGCTTTTACATTCAATTATTCTGTTGTATCCCAACACAGCACACTCCAGAGTATTTTAGTGCCTTAAACTGTGGTCAAAAAGAAGAAATATTCAAGTTCTATGTCAGATGAAATCCTATTACAAGCTGAGAATTGGGTCTGTTATCCAAACTACGTCCTAATGCATAAACAGTGTAAGTGGGAGCAGAACTAGCCTTCCACAGAAAAATCACTTCTGGTGTTACTAGAAAAGCCTTTTTTTTTTTTGGTGACATAGCACTTCTTGTAACCTGGTAGTCACCTACATGACAACAGAGGCACAAAATGGGAATGGTCTAAATTACAACTGCATTGAGTCCCTCACAGTTTCCAGAAACTGTAGACCTATCAGAAGGTCCAAGAAGATCTATAAAACCATCTAGCCATTTTAAATATCCTTCAAACACAAGCCACAAAGTGCATATAATTAAATCAAACCCTGCCACTGCCAATACAGATTAAAATATTACATTTTCAGTGCTTTTGTTTAACTTTTCACAAATAAATACAAGTAATTTTCCTTTTCCACATGGGCTGTGATAAGATGTTTAACTCAAACATGCTAAAAAGCAAAGGGAAAAAAAACACTGCTACCACAGCCAGACTGATCCTGAGCTGCACAGATATACAACAATCATCTACCTTTACATATACAGCTCTTCTCTCATTCACTGGTAAACATATATGTTTGTGTTATTTGGATGCATTTCTGTCACAAAAATAAAACTCGGCAGGATGATTTTCTTCTTTAATTACTCGTCCTTTCTATACCAGTGTATCCTATTTAATCTCCTACACAATGCAACTTTTATATATAAATCTGCTCTTATAGTCCTATTTAACTGCCATGCACTTCTCTCAGTGCAGATTGCACATGCTAGTTCCACTGATGTTTTGGGGTTTTTTTTCGGGTGGGAGGGAGGTGTGGGGGTTTTCTTTGTTTGTTTGGGCTTGGGGTTTTTTTGCCTTTTTTTAATTTAGGCCTTGCTATAGTCAGGACTTGTGTTGTATACAAACCACTGATCACCTATACACTGAATAGATTCTAAGCACCAGAATTTTTCTCATATCGACTGTCAAGACAGAAAGGCCTGTTATAGACCTCAAGTTTCAACTGCAATCCAGCAGAGTTGAGGGCCCACCTGGATATGTACAATCAGGATTCCCACCCCCTGCCCTCCCTTTTTTTTCCTTAAAGGGGCTATCACCATCACAGCTCTTACCTGTGTTTAAAAAAAGTAAATAAAAAATAAACCCCATACACAAGCAACACAACTTGTAAGCAGTGGCCAATTCTACAGGTTTCATAGTTGTAGTAACAAAGAGAAAAGTACTCATTAGCCAAAACCAAGAATGCGTGGGTAAACCATAGTGGCAAGAGCATCCGTTTTACAGTTGTGTAGAAGTTTAGTATGCTTGGTGCCTTCAGAAAAGATAGAAGACCCCAACAACCATACACCCAGGTAAAAGCAACTACATTAAACTTCACAATTTATGTAGATACACCCTTATACAAGCCACCTGAATAATAGCTACCCAGTGTGTGAAGAAGTTTCTGGGACAGATACAAAAGCTTTCTACTCAAATCTCCACCTTTTGATCTGCTGCAAACATGCTTCAAGTTAAGTACTGTATGAGAGGCAGCAGCTGACCTGAATAAAATCCCAGATAACTAGCAAAAGAAGGATAAGATATTTTTACATCTCATATAATTAGACTTCAAGCCTACATCAATGCCTTAAGAACCAGCACTGGTATTTTATGTGACCTTGCCTATGTATATTTATTAGCAAGTTAGTAACACCAACAATATTTCACAGAGACTGAATAAAGTGGAATTATAGCATTGCCCTGCATAATAGCATAGTGTCAAGAAGACCATTTCTAAGTCAAAATAAAATAGCTGCTGCTCTGCCTCCCAAAAAGATAAAACTTCTCCTTTGTTTCTCACAGAGCTGCCTTGACAAGAATCAGCTAATGCAGCAACACGTGTTCTATTACTACAATGACAGTTAGAACAACTGCAAAAATATTTAACTGGGAATTTTTTATTTCTTCCTTTTTACAATGTGGTATATACTTTGGGATAACGTATTGTTTATGCATATTAAGTAATTTTTGCAAATATAATGATACTAGGGTATGCATAATGTAAATCTAAATATTTATTGTGCTTACCAAGAGCACAATAAACATCATTTCTACAGAAAATATAAAGCTATGATGAAGACAGCTGATAAAAATTAAAAAATAATAATGAGAGCTGATTGAGGTTTAAAAGATTCTGCTTTTTGTTTTTCCAAACATATTTCAGGTTACTGAATTCTTCTCACTAGCTTGGAGATTTTAACCTAAGGAAAACAACCTGTTAATGGAAAGGACCTGGAATCTGAAAACCCAAGAAAATAATAGCAAGTATGGTTTAGGTTCACAAAAGTCTGTAGACCAATTAAGGATCAAGTTTTACTTGTTTGCTAAAGATACATACCCTAATCCATACTCAATTAGAGCTTGACTGTAGTTAAAGCTCAGGATCCAGAGTAAGGAGATGCACTCTTATATTTCTGTATATCCTGAACCACTGAAACCTCTGACATGTCACTGAACTGTGTGGCTTGCCATTGTACCTTTCTTTAACTGAACACTTACTTTTCACATGTAATCTATTTTGATCATGTCTTGCAAAGTCATTACACACTTGCTGTATGTTTGCGTATCTGGTAAACCATAACTACATCTGACATTACAGAATCCATACTTGTACACTAATCACATTAATTACCACCTTGCTAAATTTATTCAGATACTTCAAATGTATTAGTCAAATATACAAGATCAAAATACACTTTTTGATTAAATATAGGTCACTATTGAGATTAAGAATGATGGTACACTAACAGTATTTTTCCTAAACATACAAACCAGCAGTACAATTTACTTATGTCAAAATGAAATGCAATTACAAAATCAATCCAAGATTTAACCTGAAAAAGTGCTTAAGTGATGCTCATTTCCAACTTATCTTTAAATAGTACCCTTTATTGTCTGTTTAGTCTTATTTATAAATCCCCAAATGAATGCCCTATTTCTCAGGAAGGCTCTGTAGCATTAAAAAAATGGTTTTTCTTCCACTCAAAAAACCAATTCCTTTGTTTCCCATTATTTCCTGTTTCACAGCATGTACTAATCCAAACAGCCTCTTCCCTGTTGCTATCCACTCTTGGCATTTCATTAAGTTCTATCCAATTGGAAAACCTTCAATATGGTTACACAGGAAGTATGAAAGGGAGTCCAGAAACCCTTCACAAGAGCTCAGAATAAACCTGCTGAATTAAAAAAAAAAAATATAAATAAATCTAAGCTGTTCTCCTTGTACACAGAAAAAGGGTTGCTACTAAAGGAAATGCAACTGTGCTAGGGGCATCTTGGTTTATACACCTCCCCCTTAATTACCACTTCTGAGAGAAGCTTGCTGCTTGCTCCCCGCCCATTTTTCCATTTCTGTCACAGAGCTCCAGAGGGTTTTGCCAGCCTAAAGAAAACCTCTCACACAGTGAAAGTGAAGTTGAGGTTGAAAACTGAAATACAACTATCTCTAGGTCTGTGTGAATTTGACAGCACACTAGCCAGGTATGCTAAATAAAATATTTTCTTATCTGAAGGATTTCACTGCATATCACTTGCTACCTTTAATTTTATGCCAACTCGCTCAAAATTCAAGCACTAGAATGAAAACAACTCAAAATATCCTGTCACAACTATAGGGCTTTTTTGGAGTTTTTTTTTGTGTTGGGGATTTTGTTTTGGATTTATAAGTCCGGACTCTCCATCGAATTTCCACAAATCTCAGACATTTTGATTTATTTACCCAACAAGTTGCATAATCAGAAATTTGCCTGGAAAACTGCTTGTCAAGCTTACAAAGTAAAGAAGGCAACTAACTGGATGACTGATTGCGATGAGGACCAGGTACTAATCATACCCCTTAGTACTTAAGGCTTTACACTAGCCCACCCCAATTTTTTTTTTTAAACCTGGAATATGGGAAAAGATACCCCATGTTCAAAGGTCAGAGCCCTCACAACATAGTTTGCTTCTCTTGTTGCAGCTCTAATTGCCAGTGGAGAAGTGTAGAGCACAGAGTAATTAAACAGGGTTGAGGGGAAACAAAAAAAAAAAAAAAAAAAATGCTGAGGAAAGACAGAAACCAAAGATGTTTCCCTGATGCAAATTAAGTGATGCTTTAATATACAAGCACAGTCAGAGCAGGGCTTTTTTTCTTTTTTTTTGTGGTGGAGAGGCTTGGTCACTACAATAACTCCTACCGATTTTATGGATTTCTGAGTAGATCCTACACCATTATTCTTTCTTTACAATATATTTGAAAGGTGAGTCAATATGGAAGTAGCCAACTTAATTAGGTCATCAATTATCAAGGAAACCTGCATTTCTATTCATAGAATCATAAGGGTTGGAAAGGACCTCTAGGACCAAGTCCAACCTTCATCCTAACATCTATCTATCCATTAGACCATAACCTCAAGTGCTACATCCACTCATTTCTTAAACACTTCCAGGGATGACGACTCCACTACCTCCCTGGGCAGCCTGCTTCAGTGCCTAACCACTCAGTGAATAATTTCTTGCTAATATCTAATCTAAACCTCCCCTGATGCAACTTGAGGCCATTT
>JANHGN010008944.1:7002-30788 GCA_024605025.1 Megaceryle maxima
AACCCTGTTATAATATTGTAGCTAGCACACTGATGGAGCCTCTGGTACTTGAGTTAATTCAGATAGAGCTGAAGATATAGCTGAAATGACTGTCTGTTCCTACATGCCTTGTAGTTTGTAGGACCCTCAAATTTGTGCAAGCATGATGTGGGACAGTCATTCTTTCCACCGATGTATCCAGAGTGGAATATTTTCCAGAATGGCATCTCTGTCCGTCTATCCTTCTAGTGAAAGACTTTGTTCCATTCCCAGTCCAGAAAACTGGCTTGAAAGCTACAAAGAAGCCTCCTGTAAGATTGTTCTTGAGTTCTTCTTCATTGAAGTTTAAACGGCTTGTGGTGAGAAAACAATGTTATAAAGGTTGTAATTAGATTGCTACAGTTAGAAATTCCCAGACTATGTATTGACATTGTCCACTTTGATATTTACATAGTTTTAATACTGACAAACTACCATAGAAGAGCTCAGTTGAGAGTATGTTGCAATCATTAATCTGTTGTGCTCGGGCAAGCATTTTATCATGATTACCAGAAAATATTTGCCTGAACACAGGCAAAGGTGACATATGATCTAGCCTCTTCACACTCAGTGGGTAGTGGCTTTTCAGCTTATTCTGAGGGAAGGGAGAACAGCTGAGGAACCAGCTGGAACAATTCCAGTGTTCGGCAGAGCCTGAAGCTGAGTAGGAGATTTTCCCTGGAGTGGCATCTCTTCTAAATGTTCAAGACTAGCAATAGTTCTTTGGAACATGTGCAAGATGTCACACCCATATTGTCCTTTCTTATTTCCTGAATCTTAGTAGGTTATTTTTAAAGGTAACACAATACCTGGTCTTGCATTACATGTGCTTATTTTTATTTTAAATATCTGATTTTTCTTGAGTTTTGGAGGGTGCATCGTGTCCATATTTGTTTAATAGGTCATCATGAAACTGTATACTAAGCAGGGATCATTAAAGGGGATATTGTGTGTGACAAGTGGAAAGTTATTTTTAACCACAAGACTGAAGAGCAGTCTCTTTTATCCTAGTCCCCCAAAAGGCAAGAATGAGTCATATACATTTCAGATGAGATACAGATACTGTCTGTTATCAACTTCATTCAGATTTGTGATGAAGCCTTCAATAGATTATTTTTGAATGAGTAAAAAAATGACAGGCTATTAAATATATCAACAGTCATGTTTGTTTGTCTCTGATTAGACTGGATTTCCACAAGATAGTGTATTTGGCAAGTTGCATGTCAAATTGCAATTATTTTTAAAAATGTTTTATTTATTTTTATTTCAACCCTTTAAAAACAGCAAGGGAAACAGAAAAGCCTTGGTCTCAGAAGCTGAGAACTCTCAGATTCTATGCTTAGAGTCTTGGCTTCCCACTTGAGGGGTTTTGATGTGAGAAAGAATCAATTTGCAGAATATGAAGTTTAATAAAATGTCTCCTTTCTCTGACAAAATAGTGCCCTTTTTTGAGTCGAATTTCTTTATCTGGCATCTCTTGTATATTTCTATAAAAGAAGTCACTTTTAGGGCTAAAAACTACTGTTTTGTCTGTATTATCATGGGATCACAGAATCGTTTCAGGTGGAAAAGACCTTTAAGATCATCAAGTCCAGCCGTTAACCTAACACTGCCAATTCCACCACTAAACCACATCCCCCAGCACCTCATCTATGTGTCTTCTGAATACTTCCAGGAATGGTGATTCCACCACCTCCCTGGGCAGCCTGTTCTACTGCTTAGCAACCCTTTCAGTGAAGAAATTTTTCCTAATGTTCAAATTGATAGCCAAAAGTGAAAGTTTTACCTGTAGGAGAATAAATACAGCTACTTACTAGCTAAAATTATAGCTACAACAGCTACAATTTTGGTGGAAGTACTGAAAAGTCCTCATTGGATCCTATTTGTGGCTAAGCAGCTGTCACAAGAGTTTACTTCTCAGATTTTTTAGGGAGCCCTTGCAAAGCAGAATCGATTGCTTGTCACAATGGCATTTGGCAACATCCTACTTTATTGCAATTCAATAGCAGCATAAAATCTCCAAGGACTGCTTTGAAATGGATCAAGGTAATGCTGTAGAGACAGTATTCCTGTCAAGCTCTCATTTGGGAAAGCATACAAGGTAGGAAGCCTAGACAAAGGCATAAGTGACAAAGAGTGTGCAAAGCCTGTTCAGGGCAGGTAGAGGAAGGTCCCTGTGGTGCTGTTGGATCTTGGGCAGGGCTGACAAACTGGCAGCAATGTCATGCAACTGGTGCTGCCATTGTTTGCCAGTCTGCTGCTCTGGCACTACCTCTGGCAGCGGGACAAGCCTTTGCAGCTGCATCCAAGATGTGTTCATGGTGTTGGCTGAAATAATTAAACAGTGTAGGAAAAGAGATAAGAAAACAAGCAGAGTATTTCTATCTGGATGATGTTATCAAAGGTGCTATTGTTCACCTGCAGCATAGTGGTGCCTGTAGCAAGACACGTAAACTGACAAGTCAGGTAACAGAGCGTCTTGTTTGATGCATGCCTGTGCAGCTGGTCAGTTGGAGAACAGATATAATCCATAGGTATGTGAGAGAAAGTGGGTATGGGGGAGGCAGTATGTTTTAGGTCAAAGGATGGTCCTAATAGGCACCTGTGCGGTTCAGTACAATGAGAAAAGGAAGAGCATATTTTATTTACAGCGATTCTTGAATTGTTACCTGGACCAAGAAATGGGGAACCTTTTAGCAGAATTGGGATGTGTAGAGATGGGTTCTGGCTACAGTCACTGCAGACAGACCCGTTCTCTTTTGTATCCCCCTGTGCAGTAGGCAGGCAGTGTGCTACACCAGCCCTGAGTGGCATGAACGAGCGTTGTGTGTTTGTGTGTTACTGGTGTGCTCAGTGCTGCTCTTGGGAGGTCTGAGGGCTGCAGATTGCCCTGCATGGGGAACAGGGGGACACAGTGGGGATGGGCCATAGGGCATGGCAGAGAGCTGTACCACAGGGAGGAGACAGGGAACCCTGTGTTTGTATTTCCTAGCAGAGGAAATCTTGAGGATTTATGGCAGCAGGTGCTCAGTCTAAAGATACTGCAGTGGGAGAGAAGCATACGTTTCTGGAGCTGTTATCTCTGCCTCTCCTAAGTGTTACCATCATTTCTCACAGCTGGTAGAGAGAACACAAGGATATGGAGAGTTGGTCCAGACTATGACATTGACACCTAAAAAATGTCATGAATTCCTCCAGTATAGTCTTAGTGAGGCAAGGATAATATGCAGTCATTGCACATTACACTGAACTTATTTGTCTATCTGACTTCATATGATACTGGACAGTGATGACAACACAGCAAATACAGAAGTAACCACATACACAGAATAATGCATACAAATTTGCAGCATGATCTGGACCCACTGCTCCTGTCAGATTTCTTAACTTCAAGCGTATTTTGTGAATATGATCCTCGCATAGATAACACTGTCTGTTTTCAGCTGGAACAAGAGTCTAAATGAATATTCCCATTACTTTGTGTTAAGCAGTGCCTAGAACCAGGGAATAGAAATATTTATTTTTTTATATATATATATAGTTATCTGTACTTGATTGGAGCCTCAGAACTGTAAATAGTAGCTAGAGATTTCTTTCCAGGATAGGGAGGGCATTCAGATGGGAACAAAATAATGAATTGCCAGTCAATATACAGTTTTTCTGTCAGTGCCATAAAGAAAAACTTGCTTTTCTAAAGGTAAGCTCTTTTTTTTTTGAAGTAGAAAGGATGGAGGAAATTAACATACTTTTTACGTTTATTGTCATAAGTGTATGAATACAGTGAACAAATTAAAGTAACAACAGAGAGAAATGTCTTCTTCAAATGTGGAAAAACTGATTATATAAATGGTATTTGGGTGCTGTAGTTTCTTCCCCCATACCAGCACTTCAGAGAGATACACCAGCACTGCAGAATAAATGGGATGAAGCAGGCACATATTCGGATCTTCCTTCACCCACTGTCCCCCACTTTAGTGTTTCTAAATGTTCATTTGACCACTTTGAATTCTCATGTTCATCACTGAACAAATCTAAATCCAGTCCAGGAACTATCAGCAAAATTAACACATCAGAAATCAATCTGGAAACATCCTAATAGTTATTCTACTGTGAAATCAATATAACGGAGACTAGAAAAATATTTTCACGTCTTTCTGTTCTGTGTAGTTAGTTGCTTTACCCAGGTGAAAGAACCAATGCTTAGCAGAAAGTCTTGCTCTTTGTGCTGCCTTATGTAACCCTGGCTGAATTGCTACAGAAGTGGCAGTGTCTGATGCAGTAGGAAAGCAGTTGATGTTCCAGATGCCAATTTGAATGTTTATTTGTAGTTCACAGCACAATGCTTCTAAAGCTCTAGATCAGGATTTTTAAAGCATTCCTGCTCGAATGCTTCATCTGGAAACAGCAGCAGCAGTTATAGGAACCCGAGGGTGTTTATGTGCCATCCATTGTATGGGAGCCCTTGTTCTGCAATTGTCAGGAGTTTAGCAGGTGAAAAAAATATTACTGAATGCTCATATTTTGATTTCATAGTCATATGCTCATTAGGGGAATACCCTTGATCTTTGTTCTGTGCCGCTTAAAAAAATAAAGTATATGGCATCTATTTAAGATACATGTATTTAAAAATAGCATCAGGAAAAATAAACTGATCAGAGCTTTTAATAATTCTAAAATAACAAGCTGCCTGAAACACCAGGTAGCTGTATTCTGTGTAACACCAAGTTTTCCACTGTGTGCTCATAAGTACTGTGTCATTTAAAGTATGGGATATTGCTTTTCCTATATTTCCCAGTTGTGATTGCTGCTTCCTCACACAAGTGTGATGGGTTAGCATCAGATACTCCCATTTTCTTGTCCCAGTTCCTTACAGCCTCTGTCAGATGCATCTCCATATTTTCAAATTTAAATATCTATCTATCTATCTATCTAGATACATAATGTCTGGGTAGTTTCTAGATATCTGAATCTGAAGAGTTCTCAAAAAGAGTCCAAGATACCCTGTGTCTGATGGCCAAGTACCTTTAAAATTCCCAGACTTCTTTCTCTGCCTTAGAAGGAAATTCCATTCTTCATTTTGCTCTTAGGAGGTAGGAGAAAATTCCTTGTTCCCCGTATTATAACCACTGTTACTTGAACCTGTGTCAATAGTTGAGGCTTTGCATTTGCCCTTTAGCTAGTGGATGCCTGTGGAAGACTCTCATGACAGAGACCTTTTTGGTTTGCAGTTCTTAAGTAAAAGCTGCATGCTGATGTCATAGAATTGATGAGAATTCCTAAGTCATGCATAAGTTCTAAAGATCATCACAAATGAGCCATTAGATGATAGCAAATCAACACAAATACGTGTTGATTTTAGGGAAAAAAACCCCAATAACAAACCAAACAACAAGACAAAACAGAAAACAGAAAATATGACACCGAATGAAGATCAGATATAGTTGGTGTCTTGTTTACTGTTTCTATGTTTGTCCTCTGCAGCTGCCCTCTTGTGTAGCCATTATCTTTGTGTAAGCAGTACATATATTTTATTATAATGTAGCATGTTTTATTTGTGATAACTTTTATCTGCACATCCACTTAATTATTTTAGCTCTTGATAAAAACCAATAAATCCAACTGTTCAAAAAACATCTTTATATTATGTGATGTATTTGAGATTCCTATTTCAGCAGGACAGGCGACATTTTCTTGCAGATAATTTAATCAGTAATGAGAAACAGGGCTGCCAAGGAAGGATTTAAAAAGCCACATTTTATCTTGAAAAGTGAACAGAGAAAGCAAGCAAAAACTGCCAAGAATTCTGAAGGTTAAACAATTGTCTGAAATTTCTGACTGATTTTGAACATCAGCTTTCAGAGGAAAGCAGGACAGCAGATAATAATTTGAAGCCGATTTTAGAATTCCAGCTTTAAAATAGAGTTGTTCCTGGGCATTTCCATGAGAATTTTGTATGTTCAGAAACTTGAATTTTTTAGAGAAAACGTATGGGTCATTGCGTTAACTGAATTTATGTATTCTCATAAAACTGAGAGACTAAAGACTTCTTGCCCAAGACCATAACCTCCCCTGATCCCAAACCCAAAACCACTAAGGACTGAATTCCTCTCTAACAGAAGGCCAGTGTAAAATATGACTGACTTTGAAATGGATGTTTTACCTTGTATTTAAATTTATGGTTTACAAGCACTGAAGTCCGGACACCAAGTTTGTTGAGACTAATAAGCTGCTGTAGCTTTGTTGAGTGAATACCATACTATACTGGAAATGAAAGTCATTAGTTTTGAAAACAAGAGTCAGTGAAAGAAGTTACACCAACAGCAAACATTTATGAGAGACAGACATCTTTTCATTCACCATGGGCAGCTGCAGTCCAGACAGCCAAATAAACAGAGAGAACTGTGTTAGTGCTCAGTATGTTCCCGCATAAAGCTGAGTCTGTTGCTAGTATATATTTATTTAAATCTAGAGCATGCTGAAGGAGGAAAAAAATATAACAGGACTGATGAGAAAACTATTTTATAACTCATTATGAATAAATCAGTAACTTAAGTTCATCTCTACCTGAGGGATTGATAATTGGTAATTTTCCCCCCAGACTCTCATTCTACCAATATTGCAGACACATTATGCATATGCTCTTCTTCTGGACAAATATTACCATTTCTCAGCTTGTTCAAATTTATGAGTAATGAGCATGGCTTTTAATCCCTGTATAAAGAGTAGAAGGTGACTTATACATAGGTCTTTCCAAAA
This sequence comes from Megaceryle maxima, assembly GCA_024605025.1. Lineage (NCBI taxonomy): Eukaryota > Metazoa > Chordata > Aves > Coraciiformes > Cerylidae > Megaceryle > Megaceryle maxima. The sequence goes on from JANHGN010008944.1 coordinate 13,777, forward strand.
ACCAAAAATGGACTGAGCAGAGTTTAAAAATTTTAAATAATCTCGGTGTTATTTTCCCATATGTAAACAGCTCCTGAAGTTGCTAGGGGAAGATTCACAGTTGGGAATTAATTTGGTCTCTGCAATTGCCAATAGGTGAGTAATGGCTTTGTGAGATAAAACACCCCTATAAGTATGTTGCCTTTACTTTAAAGGTGTTTGGGAGCCTTCTGCAAAGCACTAGATCTGTTCTCCTAGGAAAGCCTGTAAAAGAGGTTTTTCATTTGAAAACAGCTATTTCCTTGTAAAATATGTCTTATATAGAGAAAATCCTCATGAAATTTTAGATATACATTAATAATTTATGGATTCATTTGCAGGCTAGAATAAGGGATAAGAGAAAATCTGATTTTCTTTTCTGTTGTGCAAATCAGCTCAAGATGATACAGCTTATTTAACAGAAAACAGTCTTTTTTTTGCCTAATTGTGTAAATGTGAATTGGGCAAAGAATTGAACTTTGTGTTTCTTTTACTTAGAAGAAAACTGCTACATGTGTCTCAGATTTTTATTACCTGTTTTTTTAGGACTGTTGAAAAATAAGTGCTGCATGGCACCAGTCCTTCTGAGAAATGATGTGATCACAACTGGTGTTAGTAATGGAAGGGAAGCAGAAGTGTATTGTGTATCAGTGCTCTATCGATCTTATGGTTATCATTGCATTTGTTGGAAGTAGAGTTTTTAATACTTTCAGTGGATACAGAGGGGTTTTTTTCCATGTTTGGGTGAAATAAATTGTTACTCTTGATACCTCATATGTGATGGGAGGACTGGTTTATAACTGGTGCTTCTACTGCTGATGAGAACTTAAGTAGGAGGTTTCATATGATTAAACCTAGGCGAGTTGATGTGATATTTTCAGTATGGTATGCAGGGTACTCAAAAAATAATATGCTTCATAATACACCCTGTTTTTTAGAAGTCTGCTTACTAGGTGAAAATCTCCATTTCTTAAATGTTCAGTACATTTTAGTTGTCTATATAGTAAAACCACATGAGTGGTTTTTTTTAATTTTGGCAGCTAATTTTCCTCAAAAGTGTTTTACTAAGTCTTGAACAGGTATAAGTTTCTGTTTCTGAAACTCACTGTGGTATGTTTGATGATGGTTTTCTCCCTGTTTGGTACACTCCTGTAGACTGATGGTCAGAAGTTGTCCCTGGCTAGCCAATACTGCATGTGTGGTAGGTGTTTGATCACCTGCCTCGCAGACAAGCTATCATCGCCTTTCTCTCTGTATGCTTCTTCAGACCCTTCCCCTCCTGAGTGGCCTCCTGGGTCCTTCTGTGTTTGAATCATTTCATAAACTCTTTAGTCTCGTCTTTGAGAAGTCAAGAGTTTACTTTTGACAAGAGGTTGAATCTACTGGCAGGTTAGCAGTATTATCTTGTTCAAATTGTTCAAAGCTCTTTTGAGGCGACTCTCCCTATTTCTGACAAGTGGCTGAGCATTGTGACATCACCTAACATTTTCTTAAGTGATCACTGTTGTTCCTGTTCTTGAGCAAGAAGAAGGCTTCAGAAAAAGAGAGACAGAGAAAGCAAGCCAGCTTTTATTTTGTTCACGCCTGAGAGAACTCTGATTTACTTTGTGATGCACATTGTGGACCTGATACCCATGGTTGAGTCCTGGCCAAACAGCATGTTTTGAAGGGACCTGGGTGCATGTTCTTCTTTCCACATTGCCATTTTATTTGGAAGGAAATTGAGACACATGGGGAAGGAGGGAGCTGCAGTGTGTCCTACCAGGAGTAATGGGCTTATCTTCCTAAAGAGGGTATGAAGGCTCTGGGTGCATCGTTTCCACCCAGCATGACAACGCCCACATGGGTGTACATTGTGCATGCCCTGTATCTGTTTTTCTGGATGGGCTGCTTGAGCTTTGTCTCCAGAGTTTGTAAACTGAAAAGTCCCTTTCAGAAGTAGGAAATACTGCTTTCCTTCAGTGGAAGAGAGCTCTGGAAGGGGGAGAAAGCCTTATATTTTGAAACATTGACAATTTTGAGGAAAAGAATAAACGACAAGTGAAAAAAATGTGTGGGGTATTTTTTAAAGGTAAATTAAGTAAATACAAATTTAGAAAGAGGAGAGAATGGAATGTGTTTTTAATTTTTCTGTTTTAGGATTCTCAGTAAAACAGCCACAGCCTCTAGCATCAGAAAATCCTAGTTTCAACCTAAGAAATTTCTGGCCTTGATGACTGCAGAGAGAAGAGCTAGGACAAAAGAGGGTATAATCTGCATGTGATTAAACCAGAAATTAGGGGGAAAGTAGTCTTTTTCTGTCTGAAGCAAAGCCAATCTGACAGTTTTGTTTGGTCTTTGTTTTTTCTTTTCTCTTTTCTTTTTTTTTTTTTTTTATTGGCCTGCTTGGGAAGCAGTACAGCAATGAGAGATAAAGACTATCTTTGGTCTGGCAGAAGAAATATTTGTGTGAACAGTGCTGAGGCTGAAGATGCAAGGACACTTGCAATGTCTTTAACAAACATGCTTGGGAAAGGACAGTTAGGGAAGTAATCAAGATCTGCAAAAAGAGCCTGGTCTTTTGATAAAAAAAACCCAGCTGCCAACCTCCCCCCCCAGCCCCAACTGGGGCCTTTTTTTTCCTTCTAAATCAGGTTTTATCCTGAGGTCTATTTTCAAAGGACAGGCTTACTAAACATACTAGTGTAGCTGTACTGCCACATAAGGAAAATTGTTAGCTGGGTAGATGAAAGCCTCTATTTAATTCCCTACCTTGTAAATGAGCAACCACACTATGCCATTACACTGGTCATCCTTTTCCCAACTTTCATAAGATGGCATAAGACATAAAGCATTGCAATAAAAACAGAAGATGATGGCATGTGGCATGTTGAACCAGCCTCCACAGTACTTAGTCATTTGTCTTTACTTCACAAGTAAGTCAACACACAATTTTTCTTGATTGCCATGAGCTGAAGGTATGACATTGTCTCAGGAATGGATGTATCGGTTATGTTTGCATTGGAGTGAATTTGTTGTTGGCAGAGATGAACAGGGAGCTTGGTGGCAGAATGAGTAACTCTGGATATGTACCTTGGAAGACGTATATGGGAGATAGCAATCTGAAAATGAAGCACCAGTAGAATTTTGCATCAGATCAGCATTTATTTTTGGATGAAAATTACAGCAACATTTCATTAATGTGTTCATCAAGAGTTAAAATTGCTTTTACAGAAGAGCATTTGTACTGGATTAGTAAATGGAAGCATGTTTTAGTATAGGGCTACTGCAATACGTTGATAATGATGTTAAGAAAACATTTCACTGGTCTTGCACAACCTGACTCTTCTCACATAACAGTGGTAGCAGGCAGCTGCACTACTGTCAGTAATGCAAGCAGCCATGAAACCAGTGTCAATAAGGAAAAGAAACACATCATCCAGAGGATCCTGTTCACTCCCGTGAGTCCTGCGTCTTCTTCCAGCAGTACAGGAGCATGGCAATATTCTTCTGCCCTCACAATTTTGGCCATTTTGGGGAGATTGTCCACCATCTTCCATTGCATACATTGGCATGGGGACATGCTATGGAAGGGGACTCAGGGCTCAGGAAGGTGAGCTTTATACCACTGCTGCTGACATGTAAATAAGCCACTGAATTGGCAGCATTTGGGAGGCTGCTGCTCGGATTTCTCCCTGTGGAATGAAGATGATTGCATTCAAGAAGGTGGAGTGATGACCCTCAAGACCCTTTTGCTACCCTCCTTGCATCTAGCCATATAGTTTGTATGGAGGGGATCTTTTTTTCTGCACAACTCCAGCCACAGGTTTTAATAGAGCTTCTCTATTATTGAGGCTTGCTAGCTTTTTTGAACAGGGAAGTGTGTCAGAGAGAAGACAAAATAGACTAGAAATTCTGCAGCAGTGTCTTCTTGTTACTGCTCTTATTTTTGTCTGGGAAAAACTGGTAAATGGGGCCTTAGAGAAAGGAAAGAAAAAGATGTTTGTGTTTTGTTAAGCAATAAAAGCAGCCAATTCAAGGCCAGTTTTTGGACCACTAGGCACTATAACACCTGTCATAAATAAGCCTTTGAAAAAGTAAATTACAGTGAAATGATTTAAATGAGGTCAGGAAAGAAAATATATTATGTGTTGCCAGTAACTAATTTTACCCCAATGGGACATTTCTCTGGAAGTACTTTTAATTGTGTCAAATAACCTGGTGTTCTGAGAGCAGTGTCTTTGTTTATTCTTGCTTTGCAAATAATGAAAATAATGAAAGAAATTAACTAGGGAAAGATTGAGAAAGGTATAAGTGAGAGAGTGCTGAAAAGCTGCATTCCTAGGAAATTTTAGCTACCTTTCCACATTACTGCCTTATATTAATTTTTTGGAGAAGAAAGCACATTTTCCTTCCAAATTTAAAGTGCTGGAGTATAAGATGAAAATTCACTGCTGAAAGTGCAAATCTTATGTGATTTGAAAGTTCTTGTAAAAAAGTTAGATTTCAAAGAACAAATTTAGAAGAAGAATCCTTTTCATAAAAGCAAAATCTACTTTGAGACTTTTGTTTGACATATGGCTAGCCTTTCAAGAGTGGAGATGTGGGGCCAGATTTAAAGTTGGCAGTTTAAATCAAAAAGCTATTTACTATCCCCATTAAAAAATAGTGACCATTTATTTACACATTTAATCAAAGGAAAATAACTGACACATCAATTGGTAGCTAAGGAAGCAGCCCTAAATCTGGTACCATTTTCTGGTAGTATTTATTATTAATTATTATTTTTCCATAACCTCCCCAGAGAATGGAATTAATGACACATCAGGAGGTGTGAAGTGTTTTATTTCTAAGATCAGTGGACCTACTTATTTGTTTAAGTGAAGTGCTTAAAGCAGCATATTTTAGTTTTTTCAAGGGAAGCCTTTAAAGGACCAATGCCATTAAAAAAAACAACAAAACAACAACAAAAAAACCCAGAACAAAACAAAAAAAACCCAAACCACCCAACAGAAGTTTTAAATTACTGTCTTAGTTTATTATTGGTGTAATCAAATGGACTTAGTTTTGTAAACAATAGAATTTTTACTGGGAATTTAATTTCCTTGTTTACTAAGATCAAAAGGAAAAACTGAAAGTCAGTTTGACTTTTGCTTGTTTTAATGGCTCAAGTCAGTTTCTGGACAAACAAGGTCACATTGATAGAGTATTTCATCTTAAAAAGTCCCCAACAGATCCTGTTAAGTTTATTTCTACAGTATTAATGGGCATTTGTCACAATTACTGAGCTACATGAATGAGACTTGTGGCTCTGCTGTGGTGGAATATGTATTCATCCATGGTTTATTTGGCTTAGCAAAGCTTAGTTTAGCTTTACCTAGTCTTTTCTTAACATTGATGTGCTTGTTGTATGTACTTCTGCTGTGTAAAAACTGTAGTGTGGGTTTTCTGATAGCGAATTACTCGTCTGCAAGCGAGACTGTCTCATGCCATCCCTCAGGAGGGCTTTTTTGGTGTTCTGAGTGAGCAACAAAATGCTCCTGCAGACCAGGAATCTCAGAGGAGCTCCATTTGGGTGCAGACTTCTGCCTGATCACCACTTGTTCATTTTTAAGCCTATCTGCAATAGAAGTCACTGAAAAGTGGGGAAGTGGAATATTCCAAAATACTGGGGTTTGTACTAATTTTTATTTGATTAAATAGCACTATGAATATGCAGTGATATTTTTTACCTTTGTCTAGCCTCATAATTATATTATTATCACTCTTTGTTTTCTGTTTCTGGACTTAGTGGAAGGCTTTGTGTCCTGTTTAGATTTCTTTTCTACTCTGCTAGTGCATGCAGAGGTATCTGTGTTGCAGCATATTTAAGAGTAGGTATTTTTTTGTGTGATAAACAATACTTCTGCCTAGAGCTGACAGTTGTATATAAACTCTGGTAGGTTTGTGTGAGAAACTCTCAAGAACTTTTAACTGGCTTACTTAGAAATACGCTCAAACATTAGCAGAGCTGTAGACTCTTGCAAATAGGTATTCACACATTTAGTTATTTATAAATGAGAACAATTATATATAAATGACATCAGAAGACTCATTTTTTTTACAAGCAGCAAGTTAAGAATGACCAAAACGTAGAAGATACACTATATAACAGGATGGTTTGGGGAAGTATATTGGGCATATGTGTCAGGGGTTGGTAGCAGGGACTGAAGGGTGCCCTGTGCTTGTCACAGTGGGGTCCAGACAGGTCTGAACCCAGTGTGAGCACCCCATTGTGTGCCAGCCACAACAGAACGCAGCACCTCTGGAGTGACAGCTGCTGCTGGGGAAGAGGCATGCAGGGAGTTGCTCTGGAGAAGATATTGGGAGGGAGAGTTTGCTGATAATTCCTGTGGCTAAGCTATCCTCTTGGAAGAAGTCACTCCATCCAAAACAGGCACTGATTGGGTGAGTTACCCATGGTGGGGCACAGATAACCTCCAAGGGGAAGTGACCATGGTGTGCCCATGCTGGGGCAGTATTTGCTTAGTTGTTCATATTCTTTTTTTTTTGTCTCCAAAAACCAAAGCAGATCAGAGGTTGGCATTAGCTGGCAATGAATTAAGTAAAAATCTCCAAAGTCAAGACCATTTTGCCTACAACAAAAAATTAAAAAGAAGAGCTTGCCAACATAGGTAGCTCAAGTCTAGCACAATACCATTAAAAGCATGTTACATTTCTCTCTGCATTTACTGTGTCATAGTCTGGCAACATTTCAGATATTTCCAAGATATCAGCTTCCTTCCTCCCTGTTCTGCAGATTATTTTTCCTTCTTGACTTGGGTCTGTGTTGTCCCTTTATTTTTAAGACAGATTTAACTGTTTCTAGTATCCACCTTTGTGCTTCTGCCAGTAAATCAAAACCCCAATCCCACCCTTCCCCCAACCCAAACCAAGGAGTGAGTGGCAAAGAAGAGGCAAAGACTTGATGTCACCATGAAGGAAGGGCAGCACCCAGGAAGAGGGATGCCTGTCTGCTTTGGAAGCTTGGGATCTTGTCTGTCTCTGTAATTATTTTTTATTACATTAGCAGGCATTTGGGAATAATGGATTGTGCATTTGGAATAGAGAGTAGTGGTTTTATACTGAACACCATATTCCTTTATACTCTCACACTGAAAATGCAGAGACTTTTTCTTTATACATAGAATAACATATCCAGGCTAAAAGTAGTTATTTAGTAACCTTTGAAAAGGGAGATTCCTGTTTTTTTATTACCACTCAGAACCTGTGTCTATTCCTAGTAGGATCAAATATATTGAACCTTTGAACTGTGACAGTAGCTATTGATAACTCCTTGTTGGTAGCTGTGCAAGAGCTATAAAACCTATCAGTTCTTCTGTGTTTAAAATTTCCATTTGTGATAGTGTATGCAGAGCTCTGTCAAATATTTGTAAGATATTTTTTCTGCAAAGCATGTGGCATATTGCAAAATAGATGAAATAATTTAATGTTATTAGTTACCTGAGTAATGCAGAGATTGCCTTGATCAAGGTGGGGCGCTTGAAGCATTTACAGCTCTGTGGGCTGCCTGTCAGGCTTCACATTAGACATAGTACTGATGCTCCTCAGTCTCTTGGAAGATCATCAGTTATTTTTTTGGTTAGGGGAAACTTGAATATTTGGTTCGGTATGTGTTTCCAAACTGAAATGGCAAGAAGTGTGAAGAGAGAAGATAGAAAATAAAGCATACCAAAAATGATCAGTTCTGAATAAAACAAAGTACTGTTTGATTTATTCCAGTGCCTAATCCTAAGTATGTGAATAAAACTGTGGGCCTAAGGTAAAAGTATGGGAGAAAGAGAAGTGGAAAAATGCTGCACGGTGTTGCAAGAGAAAAGCAGGGTTGGTATAATTACACTCTAGCTAATGCATGCTGTTATTTGTCATTCATTTTAGACACATAATTTTCTCCCATCTGATAACATTTTAAGTGTTTTGACCTCTACTCTTCTACTTACCTGCATTCTGAAATTTTGGGAGATTGTGTCTCTCCTGGATTCAATTTCACCTTATTTATGATTTCTCCAAGACTTTTTTTAGTTATTTAGCTACCACAGTGAGTTAAACGAGCATACTAAAATATGCAAAGTCAATAAAATATAAAAATGAACAAGTTTAGAAATTTTAATTTGACTGCCTGAAGCCAGATCTGTTCCTAATGTACCAAACTTATTCTGGTCTGATACTACTGTATATCAAAAATTACTCCCCCGCTACCCACTTAGTATAACTAGGTAGGTAAGAAGAGAATTGAGCCTGTGCTTTTTTCCTCTCCACAAGATTTCCTGTTCTGCTGTTTGTCTAAAAGTAAATCATGGAATAAAAAGCTTTATTATTCCTTGAACAGTGGTAACTATAGTATCTGAAATGTCTGACTATCATTTTGAGGTAAATCAAGCTTGTAAAACAGCTTGACTATAAAGTTTCAAAGAGCATGAGTGATTTGGCTTTTCATGCATGAGGATGGAAGGGGACTTTGAACTCTTGCATTCTCAACATTTCCTAGTCCTATTCAATCCCACCAACATTAAATTGTATCTTTCCTCATTATGCAGTGTGGAAACATCTGTCAGAGTGTGGCAGCAACAGAACAGTGCCTTTTTTTTCCCCGTTCTGTGGGATGTGTGCTGTGTTAAGAGTCAAGTTACTCTACTCTGGTTTGGTTTTTTTTTATTTTTATATTTGCTAAAGATATGCTGACTCCAAAGGGCATAGTGTATCTTTAGAGAAAAAAAAAAAAATCTCACATTGATAACACTTAAAAAGAGGAAGGAAATTACTGAGAAAAAATTACTTGTCTATTTTTCATGACAACAAGGGAAGCTGACATATTCCACTAACATTGATAGGCGTGAAAGGAATCAGAAATCTAATCCTTTAGACCATGAATCTCCAGGATGCAGTCTAAGGGAAAATCCTTGCACACATCTGTAGTAGTATCACTGGACCAGACATTGTACTGCTAGGCTTTAGTGACAAGGTTTGGGAGGATTTTCCTGCTCGAAGAAGTTGTGTGTTGGGGTAGAGAACATATTCTCACATACGAAGGTGTAAATGAAAATGCCCTGAGCTGGAATTTGCATGGTTTTTATATAGACTAAAAATGTCTCAGGAATAAAAATTATAATGTCTGTGGTAAAAAGAAAATTATAATTGGAAAAATGATAATTTCATCTAGAAATAGATGAGGGGATACATAAATTATCTCTTTATTCAACTTCAGTACTGCGATGACAAATATTGAATGCTTTGCAAATGTAGTTAGCTGTCTCTTCTGAGAGCAGTTTTTTATAGAGAAGCAATGATTGTAAAAGATGCCACTGAAAGCCCCACTTTTTATAGTGGTCTCTTTTTAAGTTTTCATCCTATCATCTTTAATTTATACTGCTTTCCATTTGTAGCTAGAGCTTTCTCTAAAATATTCCTTTAGGAAAAAGCTGCTTGAAGGGGTGGACTGGATGAAGCAGAATGCTGAGATTTGTCCATTAGTACCTCAAAGTGCAGAAAATTGCATCTCAGAGCTGTGGAGTTCTGTTTCAGATTTCTCCTGCATATTGGTGAAATAATTATGGTGTCTGTAAGACATATATAATTAGATGCTGTAATGGGAGTTCAAAAGTACTTTCATGAATATTTGGAATGCTCAGGTCTTGTAACACCTTATTTTTTTTCTCCATTTTCCCTTTTTGGTAAGCTCTGACAAACCTCTTTCAGATGCTGTCACGGTGTACTGGCATAGACTGGCTTATTTCAAGCACCAGGATAAAGATATTTATCTAACCCGTCTGTGACTCCGCGAAGCTTGACGAATGCTAAGTCTTGTTCCTGGTGCAGTTATGTTGCACCTTAAAATAGCAGCATTGGTAAAATTTGGAGATATGTAACTATAAATGGATTTGAACCTCCAGTGTATTAGAACTAGTTGTCCTGTATCACCCCCTTGGCATTTTGCTGCAGCTATATTGCTTTCATTGACGTCCTTAGCATGAATAGAAAAAAAAAATCAAAGGTGAATTATAACTCCTGATGCAAGTGAATAGATTAAATAAACTGAATTATCTTCATAGGTGCTCCAAGCTCACTGGAAGACTTTTGGAGGTAAAGCTGTTGCTCATGTGTTTCTAAAGTCCTTGTTTCATGCTTATTATCAGAGGACATCTCCTCCATACAAACTCCTGCTGATCCAGTTTCCAAGCATTTTATCTAGCTTAACCCTTATTTTCACATTCTCTACAGTTGTGCTGAGCACTGTGAGTTTCAGTATCTCATTTAGACCACTTTGGCAGGGATGGTATTTGCCAGTTACCTACCAATCACCTGTAACACAGTCCAGGTTAAAATAATCATAAAATAAGCAATTTCTTTATAAATAGGAAAAGAGAAAGCTACACCATTGCAAGGGTTTTGATCACGCTTAGATTTAGTTATCCTTGCATCAGCTTCAAAGCTTCACCCATACTGTCTGGTTGTTTGCAGCATCCATCTAGTCATGTGGCTGGGCATTGCGTTCTTAAGTGTAGGAAAACTCTTCTTACACAAACTCTACATTTTTATTCATGGAACAGAAATTTGATCTGGACGTGTATGATTCCTTTATACCTACTCCAGCATGTGGATCTGCTCAGATTCACGTCACCATCCGTTTCTCCTTTCTTGCCTGGATAAAGCCACTCCTACCTGATGGCAGAGATAGTTAAGTTCCCTCTCACTGGACTGTTGAAAGACCCAGTGCTGCATTAAATTCTTAGGCCATAATTTGCCAGCCTGATGTGAGGTGAAACAGTCTTCTTCACCAGTCAGGGCAGTGTTCACGCTCTGTGTATAGCTTTTTCACTGTTTGAATCTTACATTGTATGGCACAGATGTGGCATGTCAGTCTTGCTTTGTCCAGTCATTTAAGTGGAATTAATACCTGTGGCTTACTGGTTTAGATTAGACACAGATAATCAGTCACTTTGCCATGGCTGACCCTTAATCTGCCACTGTGATAGTGGGAGACATTTGCACAGAAGCAAAAATATATCCCGTTGCTCCCAAGTAGTTCCATTTTTTATTTTATTTTTTTCACCTATCTGAGAAAACACAAAGGAAAACGAGAAACATTTCCCCTTGACCTGAATGAAGCTTTCTTCATGCTGGGTGTTGTAAGATTCCTCTGTACTGCTGATCAGGCAGCTGAATTTATTCAGGGAGAAGGAATGAGGCAGCTTAGTTTGTGTAAGAATACACACTGGCATGGATTTTTTGGGGTTGGTAGTGTGTTAGTCCTCCGGGTAGGCTGCCTGGGAAAGAAATGCAGGATCCAGGACCTATGTTTAGTTTAAACTTTCTAAAATTTTTTTTCTCTGGCTTATTGAAATGCTTGGGGCTTTGAACTGACTGCAAGAATGGATTTTTTTCACTTTCAACTGTCATGGAGGTGGTGTAAAGTCCCAGCTGCTTCTGACGTGCATAGCATATTTTTTTCATTTTTTTTGTTAGCACTAAATCAGGTCATCAGTGACTTTGGATTTGACTTATAGCACTCATTTATAGTTGGCCAGTCTCCTGAGAAATGTATTGAGAATATCATCTTATGACTGTATTCTTCTTCTACAAGTAATGCATGATTTCCATTGCTTTCTGTAGTATGATACAGAAACATTTGTTAGGTGTTAACATTTAGCCTTATCTGTTACTGTGGATATCTGTGTGTTTCCAGCTATTTCTGTACATGTGAACAATAAGCAAAAAAATGAAAATCAGTACTGCATTGTTGTATTAACTGCAAGGATCACGTTTGTATTTCACACTTTTGTTGGAGTGTCTCTTTTGTCATTGCACTCCCAAAAGTATCTGGAAATTCTTGCCTTTATTTTCCAGCAATTTTTTTAATGGGCAGAATTGTGTAGTTCCATTGTGTGAGACTGTGGCATAATTTAGGCAGAATGTGATTATTTCTTTTTTAACACTTTATGACTCTTCAAAATTAGGCAGTTATTTTCTTCCAGTCATTATCTCCTAAAATCAGCAACTTAACTGGATTTGCAGGTCTGGCTTCGGCAGTGATTTGGGATTGTATACGTCAAAAAAAAAGGTGAAAAGTATTCCTCTCATTTTGGGGGAATTGCCTTGTTCTGTTCACTTGCAAAATTGAACATCTTTATTGATAATACAAATGTTATTTCCTACTTTAAGAAACAAAATTTAAAGATCAGTTCAGGTTTTTATGTTTTATTTCTTTGTTTAAAGCTTATCTTTTAATTAATTCATCATTGAATAAAAGCACATTCAGTTTTAGTAGACAACAATAAATCCATTCAAGATTTATGCCCATTATATGAAGTAATTTGAACTTTATGTCTTTGAAAACAGCTGTGAGTTTGGGCTGGATGATGTCCAGAGGTCCCTTCCAATGTAAATTACTCTGATTCTGTTGAGTGGAGAAACATGTCAAACCTTTCATTGTTTAATTAAGATAAATTTTCCTGTGATGTGTGAGGTATATACTTCCTAGAAACATTTCACTGTAAAAAGGTGCTATGCTGATTCCTAGGAAGTTGTAACATGTTACCTGGGATGTTGAACATGCTGTTATTTCCTCTGGGGACTCAAAACTTCCATACAAATTGTTCCACTGAAAACTTTTGACGAGAAAAAGTTCTGTGGTATGAAAGGTGTGAAAAGGAAGGTGTGAAACAAAACACAACCTTTTAGGCAAGCAATGGCTGGAACCTTATCAAAATAACATATAAATTTATTGTTGACTGATTCTAACATTTGCAATGCAGTGATATGTGAAACCCCACGCTTGTTAAAACACACTGGAATAACTTTTTCTCTATATTCCTCCTGCCGGGATTTATTTTGTCTACCATACTTAACTAATCCTACAGCTACATAATTAATCTCTCTGTTATTAGAAGATAGCTACAATTAACAGTTGCACATGAAATCAGATCACTAGTCCTTGAGAATCTGGGCCTATATTATTCATTAAATCAATGAAATTTATTAAAATAATTGCAGTATTTAGAATGTGAAGGACTCTGTATTTAAAATCAGGATCATTAAAATCACCCAGCCTAAGGGTATGCTCCACTGGTGCTCCCTATTGCAAAATTACTTTAAATTTTACATAATATTGTTTTAAATACAGATGTTACATTAAAAGTAGTATCAGTTTATAATGATTTACTTATATACTTAAATGACCAGGATTATATTTTTCATTTCCATAAGAAAATGTGTGTGTGTGAGAAATTAATCTGAGAATTTTTCAGTAATAAAGATATTATCTGTAATATAATTTTTGATGGATTTCCACATATCTATACTCAAAATTCCCAAAGAAATTGCAAAATTCCCTGTTGAACAAACCCCAGCTGCATTATGACAATGAGATTTGGATATAGGAGGAAAAGAAGCTCATTGTGAAAAACCTGGGATGAGAAAAAACATTTGACTTTGAAACAGTACACAGGCAAGCAATGAGAGAAGTTTGAGATGACAGTGCTAATGGTGAATCTGCTTGTCTGTCAAGCTAAATTCAAGCCTTACTATAATTTCTGTGTAACTTCTCTCCACTTTAATCTTCTTTCGTCTTTCAGCATTTATGTAAAAAAGGGCAAATCTTCTCAAGTGAAGGCCTATCTCCTTTAGCAGAACAGGCTGAATTTATATGAATTATGATGAAATAATTTTACCCATATCTTTTTCTTGAATTGCAATTGAAATAAAATCCCTATAAGAGAATGGACAACTTTGATCTGTATCCATGAATCTAATAGGCATTGGTGTTCCTAAACAAAATAAAATAAAATACCCTTTTGAAAAATGAAGCAGTGGGAAATAAGTGTATGAATACCCTCTCCCTCTTTCTGTTTTTCTTGGAGGAGTGTTATGAGTAAAATACATGCGATCTTTACAGGTCAAAACTGGAAAAGATGATGATGATTGATTCTTACTCATACTAGATTTGGTACATGTGTCCATTACTTCATTAATGTTCAACCTTTGCATCTCACAACTGTGCCTTTTGCCCTGCAAAAAGATTTGTCTGGAGTGAAAGGGGAAAGTAAACCTGGGCTGCCTGTTTTACAGTAACACTACTTTCTTCCTGAGGAAGTAGCAGCCAGGTTGCTAGCACTGTTGCTCCACAGGGTTCATGTAAAGATTGCAGTCTTCGTGGCTACCAAAACCTGAACAGTTTCTGAAGCTGGAAATCACTTTGTGGTTTTCAAAAGATTAGGGAAAGGACAATGTTGTGTGAATGATGTTGGGACAAGTCACATGTACAAAATTTTATTGTCAAGGTTTGTAGCTGATGGCATGTATTGACTTCAGTGGTGAAGAAACATAATCAAAAGAGGAGAGACAGAGACAGAGGGAGAAAAGGGTAAGGACAAACTCTCTCCAGTGTCCATCTGGGAGGAGAAGCATCAGGGTGATCCAGATGAACATTGTTCCTTGTGCGTCCTCTCTGGTGCAGTGGGTGGTTCTTCCTGTAACCATAGTGACTATATGGTTTTCTTCAGAACCTGCACAGGCTCTGAGATGGTTGTTCCTGCATGTGATTCTCTTTAGTGCTGACTGGAGCATAACATAAACCAAAAACCACAACTGAAGTGAAGGGAAAGGGGAAAAAAGAGGTGATACCCGCACCAGTGGCAATACTTTCCCATGAGAACCCACCACAACAACACTGTTTGGGTTGGCATGTGCAGGCCCATGGGCATAACAGCCAGAGTTGCAAATACAAAGGTTTGAGTGATACAAGAGGCTAAGGTCCCAAAGATACTGTTCAACAACTAAAGTGGTAATCTCAATTTGTGTTAATGTCTTTGGGAATGAATTAGCAGATAAGGCAGGTGTTGCAGGGGGATAACACAGACTTTTGAGTGCTACAAAAACCTGTGAGCCTCATGACAGTTAAATGCTATCCACTTTTCCTCGTTTCCTTTTTTTTTTCTCAAAGTTTAGATTATTTTAACATGTTTTTGTCCACTCTTGTGACATCATACACTTCTAGGCACGCTGTTTCTATGATTAATAACATTTTCCAAGGAGGTGTTATGTCCTATTTTGGCAGCTCTCCTAAAGAAGAAATCTGTTTCCTCGCTTTCTATTAACATTATATTACCACTCTGTACACAGTCACAGTATTTGATGGCAGTCATTGAGAGGCTTCTTTCCTTGGCGGTTTCTTCTCTGTTTTGCCCAAAAATGTATGCTTAGGAAAAAAAAAAATTTGCAAAAAACCATTCATTCAGGTTCTCAGGTTTCTGTAAGTGCAATCATACAGCTCAGTCATTTCAATTTACCACACCTTTCCTTTGCATCAGGTTTTGTCTTGAGCTGTTAAATGACACTGTTGATCTGTGCACAGGATACCAAAGTTTCCTTTATTCAAGCTCTTCACTGTCCTATTTCTTTTCTACCAGAGGTACCCCAACCATCACTTTTTAATCACCCTTCTGATTATTTCTGCGTCATTCTGACACCTGCCACAGCAAATGTCACCTTACCAGAGGTGTTACCCTTTGCTGACCCTTGCATGTCGCAAGGAAAGGAGGCCTCCTGCTTCCTAGGGGAAGTGACTACTCTTCTCAGTGTTATCATCTGCATACTCCTGCTTGATAGTAGGTAAGGTCTAGAAGAGGCATGCCCTCCTTCCCTGGGAAGTTGCTGGGTTAGTGGGTACCATATCTGGCATCCTGGGGTACTTGTTGCTCTCTGAAACATCTTATGCACCTCAGCACACAGAGGTGCAGTTACTCTGCTGAGCTGCACTGTGGTTTTGCTTCTCACCATGACCCCTCCTTTTCCCTTCGTCACTTTTAAACACTGCTCTTGGTGGTTCTCTGATAAGCACAAACACAGATTTTCAGGGCTTATTAATGTGTTGTTAAGGCTACTCTGATGGTTGCAAAGTTCTTGTGAGTCAGTATGTCAGAATCATAGGTCTGTCAGGGCTTAGACTTCCTCAGGGTTTTGGGTGGTGCTTTGCTGGACATAGTCTTGCAGTCATGCCTTGGGCTACGTTAGGAAAAGCCATGCCAGATGGTTGAGGGAGGTGATCCTCTCCCACTACTCAGCATTGGTAACACCAAGTTTGTTGTTCTGGGTTGTGTCCTGTGCTCCCCAGTACAAGAGAAATATATGTATTTACTAGAGCAAGTCTAGTGAACATCCACAAAGATGACGGAGGGAGTGGGACATCTTTCATTTGAAGAAAGGCTGAGAGAGCTGGGGCTGTTCACTCTGGAGAAAAGAAGGCTTAGGGGGGGATGTTCTCAATGTGGGGGTTTGTTTTTTGGTTGTGGTTTTGGTTTTGTTTTTTTTTTCTTTTTAGTGGAGAGAAAAGAATAGCATGAGGTATTCAAGAAATACCATGGATTCCTGGTAATGTCATTGTGATGCTTGATTCTCTATTCTTCTACTAATAATTGCTGACATTTTATTTGTCGTTTCAACCACTGCTATAATTTGGTTTTTCAAAGTGCTACTCACAGTGACTCCTGTATCTTTTTATCTGAAGTTGTAGTAACTGACGTGAGGCCTGGTTTTTTAAGTGTTCAGTTAAGGTTGTTTTCTCCATGTATGCTATTTTGCATTTATCACGTTGGATTTCAACTGCTATGAGGTACAACAAGGCCAAGTACTGGGTCCTGCATTTTGGTCACAACAACCCCAGGCAACGCTACAGGCTTGGGGAGGAGTGGCTGGAAAGCTGCCCAGCAGAAAAGAACCTGGGGGTGATGGTGGACAGCTGGCTTAATATGAGCCAGCAGTGTGCCCAGGTGGCCAAGAAGGCCAGCAGGATCCTGGCTTGTATCAGGATAGTGTGGTCAGCAGCAGAAGGGAAGTTATTGTGCTCTTGTACTCAGCACTTGTGAGGCCTCATCTTGAGTACTCTGTTCAGTTCTGGGCCCCTCATTATAGGAAAGACATTGAGATGCTGGAACGTGTCCAGAGGAGAGCTACCAAGCTCA
>JANHGN010008944.1:30888-45764 GCA_024605025.1 Megaceryle maxima
AGCAGCCTTCCCAGGGAAGTGGTTGAGTCACCATCCCTGGAGATATTTAAGAAATGGGTAGACCTGGTGCTTCAGGATATGCTCTAGTGGCAGGCATGTAGGGGGCTATTTTGTGTGTTTTGTGTTTTTTGTTTTTGTGGTTTTGAAGTCATGTTTGATTAGGGTATTTAGGTGTTTGGGGGTTTTTTAGGTGGTTTTTTATTATGGGTATGGTTGGACTCGGTGATCTAGGAGGTCCTTTCCAACCATGAATATTCTGTGATTCTGCCCTCAATGCCCTTGTCCAGATCCTTGATAAAGGTAGTTCAGAAAACAGGCCCCAGCACTGAGACCTGGGGAACACAACCGTGACTGGCCACCAACTGGATTTAACTCCATTCACCACCACTCCTTGAGGCTGGCCATCCAGCCAGTTTTTTATCCAGCAAAGCATGTGCTCATCCAAGCCATGAGCAGTCAGTTTCTCCAGGAGAATGCTGTGGGAAACGGTGTCCAAATCTTTACTGAAGTCTAGTTAGACAGCATCCACAGCTTTTCCCTCATCCACTAGGCAGGTCACCTTGTCATAGAAGGAGATCAGGTTGGTAAAGCAGGAACTGCCTTTCATAAACCCATCCAGACTGGACCTGATTTCCTGGTTGTCCTGTATGTGCCACATGATGGCACTGAAGATGATGTGCTCCTAGCACCAAGGTCAGGCTGACAGGTCTGTAGTTTTCCCAATCCTCCTTCTGGCCCTTCTTGTGGGTGCGTGTCACATTTGCTAACCTCCAGTCAACTGGGACCTCCCTGTTTAGCCAGGACTGCTGGTAAATGATGGAAAGGGGCTTGGTGAGCACTGCTGCCAGCTCACTCAGTACCCTTGGGTGGATCCTATCTGGCCCCATAGACTTCTGTATGTCTAAGTGGTGTTGTAGGTCACTGTGAAGTTGCCTTTCTGCTTTCAGGGACCTGTCAGCATTGTAACAGAACAAAATTGTCTTGACTAATTAGACTATACTATGGTTGAAACAAGGGTGACAAGATATAGTGGTAAGATGATAATTAAGGGAGGAAGAGAATGATATTACAAATAGGTGTTAGAGAGTGAACGAAGTTCTTTCTTTTCCGAGTGTGTTCAGGAATAATCTCAATGGAGCTAGAGATGATGGTCGCTAAGTCTCCTCTTTCTGTAGCAGAAAGGACCAAAAATTGTTATGGATCATTGGGTCACTGCTAATGGTCCTTGGGTCACTCCTTCCAGATCTCTTATCCCTCTTACTGATCCCATTCAGTGAAAGAAAAGATTCCGTGACATAGAAAGCAATCACACAGTAGACAGCAGTCAATCCAATTATATCTTGATTATTTAAAATGTGAATTTTCCTTCCTTTTCTAGAGTCTTTCATCTTATTGTCATATTAATCAGTGATTTTAGCAACACATTTGAAGGTCCCTTATTGCAGTTATTTTAAAATATCCATATTCCTTCAGTCAACTTGCTTTGATTCTATTCAATTTTGCTAATGGTTGTGGTTAATTTTTTGGCAGAGGCTGTAATGGTTGTTTGTTTCCTGATGCCATTTAAACCCAAACCTTTCCACAAAAGAAAGGGATTATTAGTTTGAGAGTTGTCCGTGATCAAGAACAAGGCATGATTTACAGGGTTGTTTACCACCTCAGTGATAATTATTGGAAAATAAAAGTTTATGTTTGGTAAAAATGTATGAAGTAAATAATTTATTGTGGTCATAATTTTGTGGAAAAAATCACAAGTAAAGTCTATTTAATTCTTGTGGTTTATGATGTACCTGACACTTGAGAAACACCAATTTAATATGAATTAAAACTGAGCTTCTTGTATATTTTATCCTGTTGTTGCTGAAAGTTGAACTTTGGTCTCACAGTTCCCTTCCAGCTAGTGGATGGTTTTACAATGCTTTCTGTTCATGCTCCCCTTGGGCTTTCATTTCTTGTTCTGAATTACCTTATTTTATTTTAAAGTCAGGAGGATAATGTGTCATAACTGCTTTCCTTTTCCCCTTTTCCTTTTTTCCTTTTTCCTTTCCCTTTCCCTTTCCCTTTCCCTTTCCCTTTCCCTTTCCCTCTTTTCCTTTTTTCACTTTTTTCCTTTTCTTTTGTTTTCCTTTTTCCTTCCCTTTCCCCTTTCTCCCTTTCCCCCTTTCCCTTCCCTTCCCTTTCCACTTTCCCCTTTCCTTTTCTTTTTTCCTTTCCTTATGAATTTTTACTCCCTTTACACAGTAAGGAGGAACCTGATAATGAATAACCTCTGAAAGTCATCCTGTAGTGGGCTGGTTCACTTAGTGTGAATAATTGTAGTCTAGCAGTTTAATTATGGGAACAGGGTCTTTTCTGGTTACACAGTGAAAAACTCACACTACTTTACCAAGCCTTTTGCCCTTGTTAGACTTGTATGCAAGACGTTGTCCCAAAGAACCACAGATACTTTACTTGCTATAGCCTCATTAGTGCTGTCCGTGTCCAAAGCTGTGTTTTCCCCTAACTTACTCTGAAACAGCACATTTAGGTTTCCGTGCCTGCTTTGGTGCCAAGATGTCATACTCCTCAAGGGAAAATTTTGGTCAGGGTAGCATTGAGTGAATTTTACATATGCCAGGCTAGTAATGATTAACCATTTAACACAACGTTAGAAGGGCTCTCTAGCTGGGAAATTGTGAGTCATTGTTGGAATGTAATTCATATTAAATGAATGATTACTATCTTTTCATAGAATCATTATGGTTGGAAAGGACCTCTGGGATCATCAAGTCCAACCTTAATCCTAACATCTCTCTATCCACTAGACCATAGCCTCAAGTACTACATCTGCTCATTTTTTAAACACCTCTAGGGATGGTGACTCCACCACCCCCCTGGGCAGCCTGTTCCAGTGCCTAACCACTCTTTTTCTACAGTTTTCTCTGTGCTAAAAGCAAAATCCCCTGTGATACCCTGTATGCTAGGAAAGACAATTTTCATGTGTAAAATATGTTAAACTTTATATTTCAGATACCCTTCAGAGTTAAGGCAATGCCACTCAAAAGTAGAAACTGGCCACACCAGGGAGACAAGGTTTCTGAGAAAACCATGGCCCATGGGCTCCAGGAATGTGTTGGGTCCGCAGGTTGGGTTCACTGCAGTATGTGCCATCATAGTCCAGTTACCTTTCCAACAGCAAGGTTTGTGAACCACTAAGTGTTACCAACTTCATACCAGTTCTCCTAGATCACAGTCAACAGTATTGGTCAGAGGCTGAAATGGCAAATAGAGATCTGGAGATGCGAGGACAAAAATGCCATCATTAAAAATATTTATAATGGACTTGATTTAAAGAAGGAACTATTTCTCTATTGTTGACAACCAAAATCTTTGCATTTTGCAAGCGCATAAAGATGCTTACCTATAGTTTTATATCATGTTCTGTGATAAGAATGTGTGTGATCTTCAGTGATATCCCATGTCACGCTGTCATGATATGATTTAGTGTCCAAGTCTCTCTGATGACATCACTATGGCAATATTTATGAGAACTTTCATTGCCTTTCTGAAAGCAGCTGCACAAAAACTGCAGAAAAATAGTCTATTACATACCCATCTAGAAAGCCACACTGTGGCAGCTCATCATCCTTTAAATCACTGTGGAAAAAACATGCTTATATAGTAGAGGAAAAAGTGACACTACTGAAGTGTGGGAGAAGAGATAAAGAGAGCAGCAAACATACACAGAATTCGCTAAGCTTTGTCAGACAGTCAGGAATGATGGGCAAGGGTCCTGGATACTCCTCAATCAAAGCTGGAAAGCCACAGCTTCTCTGTGAGATGTTACACCAGTGTTAAGCAAAAGTGAATGCTGTGTGCTATGATGCATACTATCAGTGCCCAAATACTCCCCATCTCAAAGGTATGGATAACATAAGCTCATCAAAGAAGTCTCTGAGAATCAAATTCCTAAAGCAATCTGAGTTCAGATAAGGATAAAAAGCATGTTTCAACTAGGCAGTCATAGTGATGACTCATATCAAAGATTACTTCCAATGCAGTTTCAAAACAGCAACAGGCTGTGGTAATGGTGCTCTTTGGTGGAACAGGCTGCTTTTAATATTGTCAAAAGTAGTGCACTGTAAATTAATAACGTATTTACTGATGGGTACACACACCAAATGCAGACATGCAGTGACGCGAAGTAGCACCTCTTGCAATGGGATAATGGGGCTCTTCAGAGTTTGACATGACTGCTTTTTAATGTTTGTGTCAGCAATATTCTGCTAATTTTTACAAAAAGATCATGAAAAGGGGCAAGGGTCACTGTCCATTCTGCAGGTTGGGACTCAGTCTAGAAAACCTGTCTTCTCTTTCTACCTGAAGATCCACCCTACTCAGAAGCCTTTGACTATCAGCTTCTACAGCATCTTCTACAAATACAGCAACATTGTGAAATGTGTTGAAAAGTCCCAAGCCTTACATACTATTCATGTCTGCTATCCAGATGAAGGGTGTAGAAACATCTTATTTCAAGGTACTTGGGGAGAATATTCTTGAACCATGGTGAAATAAAGAAGGAATCTCTGTGAGAAATGTAGCTCTCAACACATTGGGTCGTTAGACCATTACTGGAAATAAGAGAAAAGGTGTGTGGCCAAAAATCAAGAACTTTTGACAGGAGCCATTCCTATGTACATTTTGTATGAGAGTTTCTCTCTTAGCATGTCTGATATCTCTCCTACTTTGCAACAACATTCTCAGACCCACATTTCAAGACAGAAATATAGGAATTGACAGGTCAATTTGTTATCAAGTGATCTTTAACACAATTCCAGTCCATCTTAGTCTGTTTGATGTTGAGTAATGGAGCATTTGAGGTCTGAATTATGTAGTGTCAGGAGGGGCTGAAACTTCTAAAAACTCTGTAGTTGTGGAAGGTTGAAATGATCCATGTTAAAAAAAATGTTTAATTTATTTATTTAAAATAGTAGGGTAAATTGAAGAAAGGATACTTGCTTACAGCAGTATAACAAATTTGCAGCTGATACAGTAGAAGCACTATGATACACCAATATCTTTTTACATGCTCAGTAGTCTGTCTTATGTCAAAGTTGGAAAGCAACAGCATCATATTGTACTTTATATCCACTGCTGAGTTTTATTAGGTACCTAGCAAGCACCTCACAAGTGGAGTTGATCATTCAGTCTGGTTATGAAGTCAAGCCATATTCAAGCCCAGAAAATGATCTGATATAAACAGATACCAGACACCTTGTTTCATTGGGGTATCAGCTGAAAGATTAGAAGAGTAGAGAAGCAAAGTTTTCCAATTGCCTTTTTGCTACTTTATTTTCTTACTATACATCCTGTCCTTTGCAGTTCCCTTTTATTTCATGCCATTGAACTTCACTCCTGAGCATATGGGATGGTTGGGCAGCATCAGAAAAAGTATGAGTGATCAGGAAGGAGATGTGTTAATCTTAATGGAGGAATTGGAGAAAGATGAGTGGAGAACAGAAGTGGACTTCCTTCTCCATCCAATTCTGTCTCCATGGTGGAGAGGAACACTTCCACTGTCTTGTAGGTACATATACTTTAGGGTTCCATTTTGACTGGAGTCATCAAATGAAGCTGTGAAGAAAACAAAAAACCAAACTGACAATAAGAGAAGTGAGAAGCAAATTACCACTGCTCATACCTGCTTGGGAGCTTTTTGAGTTAAATACTGCGTGCATAAAGCTGTTAGATTGTGAATAGGCTTGTAAGTCAACTAAGACTGATGGAAAGGCTTACACAGGGATATAATTATACACAAACTGGCACATTTTCAGAATTGCCTACTTATGTGTGCAAAATCCATGTCCCAAATCCAGTTGCATTTTATCAGATACGTGATGGAGTTTAGAACATATGCATACCAACAAATATATGATCTCTTGTATGTATGCCGAAGGAATCCCTTTTGCTGTTACAGGTTGGGCTGTGCATTTGGAGAGTTTGTTCCATAAAGTTAGTGTGGGTGCTGGTTCCCTTTAAAAGAAGCTAACAGTAAATACTACTTATGGGCTGTGACTTTCCCAAGATTTTCACATCCAAAAAAATGTATTGGCTTAAAATGTAGTGTTTTAATGGAATTTGACATACATCATGTAGATAAACATGAAGTGTAATCTTATTAAACCAAAATACTTGGCTGAGCTTGGGCTTTTTTGCATAATGTCACGTTATATTAAATTGTGATTTTTTAGTGCATCAGGATGAATGAAATCACTATGCATTGAAATTTAGGCCTTGTGGAAGGTCTTGGCAAATTGTTTTGTAATGCATTTCACAATCAGAACCCATCAGTCTCAAAAGAACTTCACTCTACCTGTATATTGAGTGTTAATACAATTAAAATTCTAAAAGATAAACTTGAAGTTAAATTTGAAAAGTTTGGAGTATTGTGTAGTTCTCGAACCATGTAGTATCTTGAAACTGCACTTCTTAAATATAATGTAAATTTTGCAAGACTTTCAGAGATTAATTCTTCCTAAATCGATTTTCTGCAGTGGCTAGCAGTAACCTTCCTGTAAAAAACTGGTGTGTAACTTTACACTGAATACAGTTCAAAATTAAATGCTATTTTTTAATGTTATTCCAAAGTGAATTTGACATGCTTCTTTTTTGTCTTACTGTCTTGCACAGGTATCATTTTTCTTGTTCATTATTTTTGTGGTGTATACCATGCTGCCCTTCAACATGAGGGACGCTATAGTTGCCAGCGTCTTGACCTCTGCATCTCATACGATTGTGCTGAGCGTCTGTCTATCAGGTACAGCAGTTGTAAAGGAACACTTGGTTTGGCAGGTAGGTGCTTTGTGGAATTAATGATTAATTGTGCACTGAATAACCTGGTAAATGAGCCAGGAGTGCCTCCATGGGTGCTTGGGAGTATAAACTTAATTCTTTCTTCATTCCTGAATTGCTACAGACTTAATTCATAGGTAGTCATTTTCTAATAATGAGGGTGTCAGTAATGTTATGTCTTGCTGAATTGCACACTTAAGTGGTAGAATCTACAGCCACATAGCACTTACCAGTGTAAAAACTAACTTTGCTCACAAAATTATGTAGATGCATTACCACTGTGGTATGTAAGCCACAGTCCTCTCCTAACCTCATTAAAGCCTGACTTCCAAGACCAAGGATTTTTTCTAGGTATCCCAGTGTTATCTTTTGACTCCAACAAGCACTGTTCCTTTGAATATTCTGAGGTCTGCTGGGTTAAGGATCTGTTGTGAAGTTATTGCCTTCTCCAAGTCTGCTGTAAAGCTTGTACTCCTCTAATTCTCAGCCATTTATGGGAATTTTACACCTTCTCCTGGTTAAGCCTCCTACTTGAAGGGGACTGGCTGGCTCCAAACTCCTTGCCACTTAGTGAACCCATCTGTGTTTGCAGTTGGGTCTTGGCTTGTAACTCAACTCTGATACTTTACTGCTGATGACATACTGCAGATTAGTATTTTTTTTAAATCCAAATATTAGGAGTTGTTTTTCCTTACTGTTTTGCAGACAATCTGTTAAATGTTGAAATACTACAGTTTTTTATTGTAGTACTGTGATGATCCCAGCTGTTGTTGATAGAAATCTGTATTTTTAAGGAAAAAAAAAAAATCATTTTGAAAAGCAAATAAACATTGCTTTTTTAATATAGCTATGTCATTTTAGGGAAACAGAATTATTTTAACTTTTACACCAAAATGACACTGAAGCTTAAGAGTATGTACATTTTTACAAACATACCAGTAGAACAAGAAATACAGACATCATACTATTTATTTTGAATAGCATGAAGAATGAGCAAATAGTTTCTAGTTCCTTTTAAGTTACTTGAGCCTTATTTTGAAAAACATTGGGCCTCAAAGAATAACTTCAAATCTTTAAAAAAGTCATGCCTTGTAAGTTGTTTGATAAAATCCATTTTATTTCCAGATACCGCTCCAGATCTGTATTATATGGAATATTTAAACTGAAGTCCCATAAACAAAATATGTTCTAAATGTAGTTCACTGTAGAAATTTTAAATGGTGAAATAAGTGGGTTTGCTTTTGTCTTGCTGATTTGGATTAATTTTTGTAGTGTTTTCCAGTTGGGCTGTATGTTAAACAAGGACTGTGGTCATCTACAGTCAAGGTAGTATTTTAATAATTCAGTAATACAGTTATTGATAATTGTACTGGTAAAAATCAGGGAGAATGTTATTCTTGGTTTTGAGTAAAACCCTGGCTTTTATTCTCAACATAGATATGCTGCTAGAACAATATTAATGTTTGCCACACCTTCCTTTGGGTTAAAGTTGCTGTTTGTAGAATTTATTTATTTATTTTTCCTGCCTATCTTTCTAGACCATTAAATTTAGTATATCTAAACCAGTTGTGACATTTTTAGATATGTCATGTCTCCAGAATCAAAATAAGTAAATCATGGTCTGTGATGTACAATTACCATCTTTCATCTCTTCTGTAAATTCCTGTTTCATTCAGAAAGAGTGGAAGTCTTCGAGCAATTTGTAAATTTGTTAAAAATGTTTAATTTCCAGGATGTTATTAATTTTCTGTTGTCTCATTGTAATATGTATTAAATGTTCTGAATCGTTTGGCAGTTACTGAAAGTACTGAGTGCACTGCATTCTCACAAATGTGTGGAAGGGACTAAATGCCACTGCTGTGGTTTATTTGCCCTCTACACTTTTAGATTACTATTGTTTATACTTTGGACTGTAAGCAAAAAACTTTGTTTTGTGTTCTTTACTTTTAAAAATTGAGACCACAAATAAAGGATTAGATTAGAGATACTGATTACATTAAAGAGGGAGATAACATTTGTCAATGATACACCTCAAGTTGATATAGGTTAAGTGTGTGTAATTAACAACAACAACAAAAAAGAGTTGGGGTATAGCTGTTTAGAAAGACCTTGCTATTGAATGTTTGTGGGTTGGTTTGGTTTTGTTTTGTTTTTTAATAAAACAATATAAATATATATAGGTGAGGCCTGTACTGAAGGTGCTTTGCAGAGTTCAGTCTCTAAAGCCCAGAAAGGGAGAACTACCAGGAGATTGAAATTTGAGAGTTTAGAGAAACATGTTCTGGGCTGAGTAGAGTAAATCTCGCTTGTGGAGTTACACTTATCTTTAACAAAAATATATTATTTTTATTTCAGGGCTATTGATTTTTCTCAACAAAATGGAAAAAAAATGCATGACAATGTTAGCAATGAACAAGGTATTCTACTTCTGGGATGGATTTTTTTTTTCTAGAGGACAGATAGGAAACCAGTCATATGCACTTAAGCAGAAAGACAGTACTATAACAAATCTACCTGTAGGTAAACATCAGATATTATAGCATATATATGCTTTATATATAACACAAATACCCTTCTGTAGAGAGTACTTGCATCTCCTTTGTAACAACTTCCTATCTATTGTAAGACTGATAAATCTTCCCTGAGATTTCTGTTCTCTTGGCTGAACAAACCCTATTCTTTCTTTTTTTTTTTTTATGTCAAGTTCTCCTGCCTTGTAATGTTTTTCATAGACCTCTGCTGAATGCTCTCCAATTTTTCAGCATCTTCCAGTGACTCTGGTTGTCATCCCATAGTATTAATCATACCTTCAGTCTAGCAGTAGAGAAAAATCAATATTCAGAATAATTTGCTTATTTTGAGATTTGTCTGAGCCAAATTTTACTGGTTCTGTCATTCTTTTTGTTGTCCTCTGCAAAGATTTACATCCAAAATGGGCTTCGGTAAAGCTGAAAGGCTTAGCATGCTCTTGATTATTGAGTGTTGGTTGCAATCAGAAATACTGAGATAAAAGCCCCCTGCTGAGATAAAGAATCCTTCAGCACACTCTCTGCTGGTTACATGAACTAGTTGCTGTTTGACCTATGTATGTCTTTTGAGGGGAGGGAGTTTACCTTGGTTTAAAAATTGTCTGTGATGGAAATGATATTATACAAGCCTTCATATTTTTCCCATGGTTGTTGACTGTCAGTTTTAAATTTTTATTCCTCTTTCCTAGGAGGAATTTGTCCAGCCATGTCACCCAGCTTCTGGATCTCATTTTTTTTGGCCAATAGACTGACAGACAAAATAGTATCCAATTTCTGTTCCTCCCATGAGAGTACTCTGAGACTGTCATGAATTTGTCTCATAACCTTTTTGTCAGTAAAATAAATGAACTGCCTGCTTTTGCACCAACTAAGCTTTTCATCACTTTCTCAATTCTTCTGTGATTCCTTATTTGTGCTTTGTCAACATCTTTCTCACAACATGGACATGAGCCTCAGAGGAACATGCCAGGAGCAGCTGCAGCAGTGCCAAATGCTAAATAGGGGTCTAGGTGTACAAAGGAGTTAGTGTGCTGCAGTGCTCAGTGTAGAGACACAGACTCAGCAGTTAAATATGCAGTTAGTCTCCCCTTGCAGCTCTGTAGGGAGTTTAATGCACAGGGATCTGTGACGAGGAGGAGGAAAAAGAGGCCTGTGTTCCAGTCTCAGTTTATGAAAACGTAACTGTGTATTTATGGTTTGGGCTTTTTTTTTTTTATGTTGCAAATTTTATTCTTAACCCTTACAAGGCACACAGACTGGATTCCAGGACTCTACCCCCACTTTCCATGTAAGCATCCTACTGCCAAGCAGAGGATGTTGTTCTGTCTGCTCCTGGGACCCTGGTGGTTAGGACTGCTGCAAGAGGACGTGAGTCTAATTACAGCATTAAGGCATTTGCCTCAGAAGACTTTAGCAATTTAACATCCCTTTCAGTTATTGCCACAGTGGAAAGTATTTTCCTGCCATCCCTTGCTATAAACACATAACCTGTTTCTCACCAAACCAGAACAGATTCTAATCAAATACATGTGGTTTTCCTGCTCTGTTATCAACTGCTCGACCATTCTGATCTCCTAATGGGTTGATACTATGGTTAGAGGTAATTTTGTTCTTAATTTGTTAAAAAGAAGAGCTAACCAAAATCATTAAACATAGTATAAGCTTCCATTTCTCTTTTTCACTATGCTATATATGAGGAATGTGATTTTTTAATCCTAGCCTTTTTGAAAGTACTGTTGTTTTACTCTCTCAACAAGCAATTTTGTTGCTCTTGTAATGTAGCTAAATGTTTTCCAAACCTTGGGTAAATGACTACAAACTGTCATTTGTGTTTTGGGTTTTTTTTGTTTAAACTAGTGTTCCTTACATTTTAAGATCTTTTTGACAGCTCCTTGCAGCACAGTAAAAGCAGTCCCTTGTAGAGGCACAAAATTGTAACTAAGCAGCATACATGTGTACTTTATTATTTTTTTTTTATTCTGTTCAAGAATGCATATAGCAAAATGAAACAATTTCTTAACAATTTTTATGTAAGTTATTTTTAAGTAGAGTTTGGCCTTTGCTTGTCTGATCAATTCCTTTCTGGAAGCCTGGACAAATCCTAAAATAATGTTCTGTTCTCTTGGACAAAAACAAATGCAAAATGAAAACTTTGATATTTTCAAGAATATTTGAATTGAGGAATTCCAAGGCTACATCAACAAGATCTTGTGCATTTACCATCAGCTAGGCTGAGGTCTCCTATTACAATACCAATTTTATCCTATGTGCTATGGACAGCTAAAGATTAAGCTGCTGCCTTATTCTTACGTGATCTGATGGTGCATATGCACTAACAAGTGTTAGTTTACATCCAGGTTATGCTTTCTGCTTGATGATTCATGAGGTTTTGGTGTAATTTGTTTTAAGATCTGTAGTGACCGAGAAATGGGTTATCTTATTTTTAATAAAGCCATCTTCCCTTTTTCAAGCCACTGTTGGTTGGTTGGTTTATTTTTTTCCTGACTAGGCCTTAGCCATTGATTTTTTTAAACTTGGCAATCAGGCAAATCTTCCTGCCCATCTGAATCTCTAACTTTCTTGATACTAGAACCAATTTGTTGCTGCTTAGAGGAATAAGTGACCCAGCTGCCTTCTTTTAGGGCCTGTTTCTGCAGGCTACAATGAGACCCCACCAATTCTTTGAAGATGTTAATAAATTAAATTTTTACGGACACTCATCGAAGTTAGGTAGATGATATTGATAGCACGTGCAGGCCTTCCACTTTTTGGCTACTCACAAACCTGCTCTTGGGGTCCTAGTGGTTGGATCATTAAGTTTTTCAACCCTCAGAATACTTTGCCCTGATGAGCAAAACCCAGCCTGACATGCCTGTTTTTTCCATACTTATTCTTTGAGACTGTTCCAGACTCCCCACCAGCAGCGTGAGCCTTCTCACTTGCGTTATTGATCTTCTACAGATGGCAGTTACACTCTTCCTGATTTTTTTCTGGAGTAACCAGTGTTTTTCTACTGTGTGAGTGTTTTTATGAAGTTTAAAATACAAAATCTCTCATGTGTTTGTGTTCTCTGTCTGGAAAATTCATGTATCTTGTCAAGGGAAACTGGTTATTCTGATATGGTCTGTATTTGGCAGAAGTGCGCAGCATTTGTACACACGTGCACCATACATATATGCATATATATACAGGTGTCCCTGCAGCACTCACACACATAACAAGACATTTTTTAAATACATGCAAGGATGTTTACTCAACCACCTCCCTGGGCAGCCTGTTCCACTGCTTGACAACCCTTTCAGTGAAGAAATTTTTCCTAATGTCCAACCTAAACCCCCTCTGGTGTAATTTGATGCCATTTCCTCTTGTCCTATCAGTTGTGACTTGTGGGAAGAGACCAACACTCACCTCTCTACAACCTCCTTTTCTCCAAGCTAAACAACCCCGGATTCCTCATCTGCTCATCATAAGACTTATTCTCAAGACCCTTAACCACCTTTACTGCCCTTCTCTGGACCTGCTTCAGCATCTCATTGTCTTTCTTACACTGCGGTGCCCAAAACTAAACACAGTAGTCAAGGTGCAGCCTCACCTGTGCTGAGTACAGTAGGACAATCACTTCTCTAGTCCTGCTGGACACACTATTCCTGATACAGGGCAGGATGCCGTTGGCCTTCTTGGCCACCTGGGCACACTGCTGGCTCATGTTCAGCCAGTTGTCAGTCAGCACCCTCAGCTCCCTTTCTGAAAAGCAGCTTTCCAGCCACTTCTCCCCAAGCCTGTGGTAGAAGACACAGAGAAGGAGGAGTTACTGAATGCCTTCTCTACTTCGGTCTTCACTGCTAATGCCAGCTCTTAAGAATTTTGGACCCTGGATATAAGAGAAAAAGTCTGGAGAGAGGAAGACTTTCCCTTGGTAGAGGAGTACCAGTTTAGAGACCTCTTAGCCAAACTGAACACCCACAAATTCATTGGCCCTGATGGGATGCACCCATGAGTGCTGAGAGAGCTGACAGATGTTACTGCTGTGCCACTCTCCATCATCTTTGGAAGGTCATGGAGAACAGGAGAGGTTCCAGGGTACTGGAGGAAAGCAACTGTCATTCCAGTTTTTAAAAAGGGCAAGAAGGATGATCCAGGAAACTGACTGGTTAGTCTCATCTCTGTCTCTGGAAAGGTGATGGTACAAATCATTCTGGATGTCATCTCAAAACATGTGGAAGACAAATTTATTGGGGGAGGTCAACATGGATTCACCAAGGGGAAATCATGCTTGACCAATCTGTTAGCCTTCTATGATGTCATAACTGGGTGGTTAGATGAGGGGAGGACAGTTGATGTCATCTACCTTGATTTCAGCAAGGCTTTTGACACTGTCTCACATAACATCCTCATTAGGAAACTCATGAAGTGTGGGTCAGATGAGTGGAAAGTGAGATGGAATGAGAGCTGGTTGAGTGACAGAGCTCAGAGGGTGGTGATCAGTGGTTCAGGGTTGAGTTGGAGGCCCATAGCCAGTGATGTTCTCCCCCCCCCCCGGGTCAGTACTGGGTCCAGTCTTATTATTCATCAATTCTTCAAATCTTACTCAATTCTTCAATTCAGTTCTTATTCAATTCTTCAAATCTTCAAATCAATTAATCAAATCTTATTATTCATCAATTCATCTGGTCTTATATTCATCAATGACCTAGGCGAGGGAACAAGGTGTACCCTGAGCAAGTTTGCTGATGATACAAAACTGGAAGGAGTGGCTGACAAACCAGAGGGCTGTGCTACCATCCAGTGTGACCTGGACAGGCCATGGTGTTGAACAGACTGGAACTTGATGAGGTTCAGCAAGGGCAAACACAGGGTCTTGCACCTGGGGAAGAACCCCATGCATCAATACAGGTTAAGGGTAGACCTGCTGGAAAGCAGCCATGAGAAGAAAGATCTTGGAGTCCCAGCAATCTATAAATTAACCATGAGCCAGCAAAATACTCTATTGGCCAAGAAGGCCAACGGTATCCTGGGGGGCATTAAGAAGAGCATGGCCAGTAGGTCAAGGGGGGTTATCCTCCCCCTCTGTTCTGCACTGGTGAGGCCACATGTACTGTGTCCAGTTCTGGGCTCCATGGGGGTGGAACTATATATCTTTAAGGTTCCTTCCAATACATTATGATTCTATGATTAAATGAAATCATGTGTGCAGGTGGCCATGTGGGTTTTCAAAAGCAGCAATTACCTGCAGCCCAAAATCATCATCTAAGCATTGCACAGAAAATAGTTCTAGTGAGATGTGTAGGAAATCATCAAAGCATAGAAAATAAGTAGTAAATGCCTCCTTTTTTTTTTTTTTTTAAATCATGGAAATAGCTCCATTAGCACTGATTCTTAAGCTTTACTGAAAGGGTCAGGTTGCCTTTTCTGTCCACTCCATTTAAGTTAATTTTTTTTTTAGCAATAAATTTCACCTGTGTATTTATTTATCATTCTTCTACTACTTTAACTTAAATTTCTTATACTAAAAAGTGA